>JAKCPI010013640.1:0-12154 GCA_023213315.1 Euborellia annulipes
GTAGCGGAACACAATAAGACGGAAATAGGTGATGATCAGTTTATTTAAATATTTTTAATATAAATATAAATATAAATATTTTTTTTATAACAAAACTCAATAAATAAAACATCATCTCCAAGGAAATAAATTATAAATTATAACAATTGCATTTTGCATTAACAATTGCAATCCTACCACATTACTCCCCCCAAAAAAAGACAAATATTTTTGAGGAAAATGAACATGTCGTCCAGAACGTGTTACAATTTTATTCTCAGCGCTGTGGGTAGCGTTTTCTGCAGATTCTTTAATGACGTGTTGCTCATGATCCTGATTAGCAATAAATGCAGGTTTAAGTCTATCCAAAGAGACCGCTTTTTGTTTAGGACCAATTTGAATCGTAAAAAATTTATCCTGTTTTGAAATTACCCTATATGGGCCTCGGTATGCAGGGTCAATTCCCGAATGTTTTGCATCATCCTTGATAAACACATAGTCCGATTCTAGCAAAGATTTATTTACGAAAACGTTTTGCTTCGAATGATGTTTTGCAGGGATTGGCCGAAGCGTAGACATGTGCTCACGCAATTTATTCACATAGCTTACTGGATCAGGAGTGATGGACGAATCAACAAAAAATCCGCCTGGAAGTCTTAAATTTTGGCCATAAACCATTTCAGCCACCGATGAATTAGAATCTTGACGAATGACAGATCGTAGGCCCAGCAAAATCGTCGGCAAAATCTCCGTCCATTGAGTAGATGCATGACATCTGATAGCCGTCTTTAGACATCGGTGCCACCTCTCAACCATTCCATTACACTGAGGATGAAAAGCCGTAGTTCTATTATGTTTGATCCCTAAAATTCTTGAAAACTCATTAAATAAGTGCGACTCAAATTGAGCGCCCTGATCTGTAGTAACTGTCTCGGGAATTCCATATCTAGCCACCCAATTTTTGTAAAAAGTCTTGGCAATCGTTTCAGCTGTGATATCCTCAATTGGCCAAGCCTCCGGCCAACGAGTAAATCGATCTATCGCGGTCAAACAATAGCGAAATCCTTGTGAAGAAGATAACGGACCAACTATATCAATATGCACATGTGAAAATCTT
Organism: Euborellia annulipes; assembly: GCA_023213315.1. Taxonomy (NCBI): domain Eukaryota; kingdom Metazoa; phylum Arthropoda; class Insecta; order Dermaptera; family Anisolabididae; genus Euborellia; species Euborellia annulipes. The sequence goes on from JAKCPI010013640.1 coordinate 1,097, forward strand.
TGCTGTGGTTCTTCAAAGCGCTGGAGAGGAGTGCGAATATGCTTAAAAATTTTTCCACGCTGACAACCCAAACATTCTCTAGCCCATTGGGAACAATCTTTCTTCAAGTTTGGCCACACATACCTCTGTTGAACTAATTTAATTGTTGCTTTGACTCCCGGATGAGAGGCATCATGCAAAAGATGGAAAATTTTCTTACGAAAAGAACTAGTTAAGAAAGGACGATAGACACCATTATGAAGATTGCAATACAAAATTAAGTTCTTGTTAGGTATTTTAACAGGTTGCAAATTTAAAGAACTTGAACAATCTAAAAGAGCCCTAAGCTCTGCAGAACCCTTTTGCTCCTCACTAAGCTTCTCTAAATCGACAACATCTGGCCAATAAAATGCATTGATTCGTGAAAGTGTATCTGCAACAACATTATCCTTCCCAGACACATGCCTGAAATCGGTAGTAAATTGACTCAAAAAATCTAGATGCCTTTGCTGCCTGGGTGAAAAATTATCACTTGCCTTCGAAAATGCAAAAGTTAATGGCTTATGATCGGTAAAAAGAGTAAATTTTCGACCTTCTAAAAAATATCTAAAGTATTTTACACTTAAATATGCAGCTAAAAGCTCACGATCATAAGTGCTATAAGCACACTCAGCCTTAGTAAACTTCCTAGAAAAATATCCCAACGGCTTCCACTGATTTCCCTGCCATTGCTGAAGTACCGCACCAACTGCGAAATCAGAGGCATCTACCGAGAGAGAAGTTGGAGCCGAATGTAAAGGATGAACAAGAAGAGTTGCCCTTACCAAACTACTTTTAACTTTCTGAAAAGCGTCCTTAGATTCAGAAGTCCAGGGAATAATTCTCTTATCATTTTTGGTATTGCCCTTTAGAAAATCTAGAAGCAAGCGTTGCGAATCAACAGCGTTCTTAATAAACCTCCTATAGAAATTAACCATCGCTAGAAATCTCTTAAGGTCCTTGACTGTTTGAGGAAGTTTATATTCGGCTATTACCTTAACTTTATCAGGAATTGGACTAATCCCTTTTGAAGTGACCAGATGACCTAAAAATGTAACTTCACTTTTCCCAAAATTGCACTTTGAAACATTTATGACTAGACCAAATTTACTAAGCCGCTCAAATAATTGTTTAAGATGAGACTCATGCTCCTGTCTATCCCGCGAAAAAACTAAAATATCATCTAAGTAGGCTACACAAAAATCCAGTCCCCTAATGACCTCATTAACAAACCTCTGAAAAGTTTGAGCAGCTCCGCAGAGACCAAACATCATAACAGGGAATTCAAACAACCCAAATGGAGTAATCACCGCCGTTTTGGGAATGTCTTCTTCTGCAACAGGTATCTGATTATATGCCCGAACCAAATCTATCACAGAAAAAATAGTTTTGCCCATTAAGGAATGTGTAAAATCATGAATATGCGGCAATGGATAACGGTCAGGAACTGTAACAAAATTCAACCTTCTATAATCACCACAAGGACGCCATTGACCATTCTTTTTAGGTACTAAGTGCAACGGGCTTGCCCACGGGCTACTTGACGGTCTACAAATACCCTGTTGAGACATAAATTCAAATTCTTTTTTGCTATCAATAATTTTTCAGGTGGAAGTCTCCTAACTTTCGAAACTATAGGTGGCCCTTTAGTCTGTATATGATGCTTAACCGAATGTTTAAATGAACCCGTTAAATTAAAAGACGGGGTTGTAATATCCCTAAATTGATTTAAAATGTTAGAAAATTCCATGGTTTGAGATAATATTTTAATACTAACTGACGAACTGGAAATGCACTTGCAAGAGGAACACAATGAGGTAAGTGTATCGATAAGACACCGCTTCTTCATGTCAACTAGCAACCCAAAATGAGCCAAAAAATCTGCACCAATTATAGGACGAGAAACATCTGCAATAATAAAATGCCATCGAAATAACCTTCTCAAACCCAGATTTAAATCAATCAAACGTTTTCCGTAAGTTTTAATAACAGACCCGTTAGCCGCGAACAACTGAAGAGAATCGGGTATATTACGAGTCTGAATATTCCTTGGGAGAACCGAAACATCCGCACCAGTATCTATGAGATAAATCGTGCCTGTATTTTTATCACTTACAGTAAGACGGTTTGAAGTTGGATTGACATTACTAGCCGCCTCTAGTAATGTACCATGCAGTTTTTTGACTTGGTGAACTTGCACGGAGAATTACATCTTCTTGCACGTCGCCCGAAAGTTCTATGATACCAACAAAAATCCGAACTTCGATTCGAGGCTGCTGATGAAGATCTACTTGAAGGTGACGCAAAACGTATTCGTTCACGCGATCTCGAATTTCTAAATGGCTTCTTAAGCTCCTCAACCTGAAGCGTTAATTCCTTAATACGATCGTTTAAGGCAGCCATTTCATCACGATTAGCATTCTCAGGTAAACTTGAGGCACACACTGCTTCAGAAGGTTGAGAAATTTCATGAATCTTGTCGGCCAAGACAGCCAGCTTCTGAAGATCCTCTGAAGAAGAAGAGAGGACCATTTGAATCTGTTGAGGAAGACGCTGCATCCACAAAGACTTGAGAACGTCATCGGTGAATTTTGTTGAAGCAAGTTCTTTCATCTCACGAAGCAAGTAGGATGGCTTCTTATCTCCCAATGACATATCATTCAACAATTTCCGAAGACGACTATCCTCAGATTCAGCAAAACATTCAATTAATCGTTTTTTGAGAGAAGCATATTTATCCGCTACAGGAGGATTTAAAATGACATCTGACACTTGTTGAAGGATGCTACTGTCTATGGCAGCTACTATAGTATGAAATTTAGTTTCGTCTTGAGTTATTCCAGCAGTGAAGAATTGCGATTCTACTTGAAGAAACCATAGTTGAGGATTAGGCTTCCAAAATGCAGGAACCTTAACCGAAACTCGCGATATTTCTTCCCTTCCGCTGCTACTTTCAGATGCCATAATTTTCGGGGTCACCAATGTAGCGGAACACAATAAGACGGAAATAGGTGATGATCAGTTTATTTTAAATATTTTTAATATAAATATAAATATAAATATTTTTTATAACAAAACTCAATAAATAAAACATCATCTCCAAGGAAATAAATTATAAATTATAACAATTGCATTTTGCATTAACAATTGCAATCCTACCACAACCCACCCCTGGGGGGGGAAGACTTCGTCTTCTTAGAGAATTAGGCGAGAAAAACTTTCAGAATATTTAATAATCTTATATATATGTTTACAAGTTGAGTTGCGTTAACTTTGTTAAAGAAAAAAGTTAAAATACCTTCTATATCATCACTGATGTTTTTAAATTTCTTTCTTGAGGCTTGAAATCCAAATCTATTATCTATCCAAAGGTCAGCAGGCGTCGGCCTCGCTTAACTGGTACATTGTCTCTCTGTCTTCCGTCATTTGTGTAAAGCCCTCAGCCAGTATTTCCTCGGCACGTAGCGCTCCGTTGGTTGTCTGTTTTTTACCCGAGTGGAAGGAAACGAGAGCAGCAAAATTAACCCATAGTCGAGAGTGTATTAGCACCATTTTGTTTCCTGCCCTCACGGTAAATGTTTCGTCTCGATCAACATTGAGGGAGAGTGTACTCGGCGATAGTGGACCCCTAGCATAAAACAAACAGAAGGAGAAAAATATATTAGTCAAAAATAATTCAATTATACAAATATTTTTTTCTTTTTCTTATTTAAAGTGAAAATAATATTTAAAATAGTCAATCAGTCGCTGCAAGCTACCGGTAGCTCACTATAATTTTTAATAGGAGAAGGATGAATAAATAAAATCCGGAGCTGATGATCAGGCAATTTATTTGGATTAATTTCGTCCGGTATAAGTCGACGTTTCGGAGCCGAAAAAAATATTAAATAAAATGAGTAAATATAAAGTTAGAACAAGTCACGAATTACCATACATGCGTTAAATATAAAGTAAAATGATTTAAAATTATATTCAATAACCATCGTTAATCAGTGTCATAGCAAGGGAATATAGCGATAGGGAAGTTCATCCCCTGACGATGTCTCTTAGCTCCGCCTATTTCAGCCTTTATTTTGACCTCTTGACTTCTAGTAATTATATTTGGAAAAGATGAATGTCTGTTTGGTATCAACGTTGACCTCTGGGATCCCCTTCGAAGCGATTTTAGGAGGGTCCCTTATCTTTCACTAAATTAAATTTTTTGCTGAGCAGCCTATCTTGTCGGGGGTAATCACCCTACTTCTCTTTTGACCTTAATAATGAAAAGTTTTTATAGAATAAATACCAGAAAATTTCTCATATTTAAGAAACAATTATTATATATCAATTAATAAACGTCTTGCTTTTTTCTTTAATTCATTGCATTCGCCCTGGTGCCTGATAGTGTGGAGAAATAAATGAATGAATGGCCCTCAGGCTTGGCATAGTTGGTAGCGCGCCTGCCTTGTATACCAAGGGTCGAGGGTTCGGATCCCAGACAGTCCGATGATTTTATTTAAGACATTTGGATACCAAATGGCTTAAATAAGAATGCCTGGACCCCCAATGGATATATTTACAAATAAAGTCTTATATGACCTAAGTTGCCGAAAAGACTGTGTGTATGTGTGTGTGAATGTGAGTGGGAAAAGTGTGAGTGTTTAAAAAAAAAAAAAATATATGAATGAATGAGTATATTTATTTATTGTACAAATTTGCGAGAGGTGGTTGTGCTTAAGTTTGAACTTTTGGGCCGGCGTCCTAGGATAAGGCAGTCCGCCAACCGCGAAAGTCCTGGTTCGACTCCAGGGGGCGCAATTTTGCCCAATCTTAAGCACAAACAAATCTTGCAAATTTGAACTCTTAAACGATATATTGACTGTCTATATTTGAGCGTTGGTTGAAAAAATTCCATATTTTCAAACAAAGGTCTACCTAGTTTATATAATTCCAGTATTTATTAATTCATACCTAGTTTATATTTATTGGAACGAAGTTCTTTAATGCGGCTTACGCAGGCAGGGTGAATTGGGAGAAAATGTAACGTAACAAAATCACGTTCCTAACAAAAATGCGGGAAGGCGGAGGGAGGCGAGATTAGCCGAAGTCTTGGCGAGGCCACGCACACCTTCTCCTCTTTATTTCCTTCTATCTACCGTAGGCCGAAGGCGAGCAAGAGGTTCCAGCGGGCGCAGCTCCCTGAAGGCGGGCTTTCTGTCTATTTAAATAATATTCATATTAAATTATATTCTGAGTTGAAGAAAAGGCGTGAGGAACTTCGTTCCTGCCGGGGAGTCCTACGACCCCATACGTTTGCTTTTTATTTGAAAGACTACGCGTAGAACACTGGCATAAAAAGACACGATACCAGCTTTAGCTCAGTTGTGTGCTGTGCGACTATCACACCAGATTTTTTTATTAAAATTTTTTGGCCAGTTGCCTATCAAGTTGGCCAAAAAATTTTAATAAAAAATAAGAGAAATTTTGTTGTTCCTGAGAAACCCATCTCCTCTAACCTGGAATCTGTGATTAACTTAAGAGTGATTATATATGGGGCATTCCACGCCAACTCGACCACTTTTGAACCCGACCATTTTTGATTTGGCTGAAACTTTGTCATCTTTTTATACCCTATTGAAAACGTGTTTGAGAATTTTTTCAGATTTTACGACCCAGCCAAAAAAAAGTTATAGCATTTTCAAAAAACATCGATTTTTTTTTAAATAACCGTAAAACTGTCAAAAATTAACTTATCGGGACGATTTTTTTTTTGAAATTTTTGTCTTTAAATGTACTTTTCAGAAAAAAATATGACAAAATTTTACAGATTCATCTTGAACGTTTTTTTGACATTTTCGTAAAAAAACAAAAATTTCGGGATGAATGACACTTTTTTTTAATTTTTTTTTTTATAAAAAACTTTGATTTTTTCTACAAATGCTCTGAAAATTTCAGAGTGGGATTATTTCGCGTTCTATTTTTTTTTATTTTTGAAAAAAAAAATTTTTTTTCTCTCTGCTTATTTATCATGATGGTGCTCTTAAATTCTTCCAGGATTGACTGAGATTCTAGAAAATTGAAGAAAAATAATAATAATAATAGTTAGGGGTGATAAAAATCGGGAAGATTCCATTTATCCTGAAAAAATTAGAAATTAGTTGTGTATTCAACTACTGAAGTATTTGAAGCGTCAAGTAAAAGCTTAGAAACATGGGCGTAACTAGGGGGGTGCCGGGGGGGCCTGGCCCTCCTCAGAAAGCTCCTTGCCCCAAGAAAAATAAAAGGGGGGCCATGGGACCAGCCTTCTTCCGGTGGGCCTGGAAAGCCCCATATTTTCTCTATTTTCCTTGGAGCTTTCTGGGGAGGGCCAGGCCCCCCGGCACCCCCTAGTTACGCCCATGTTTCTAAGCTTTTACCTGACGCTTCAAATACTTCAGTAGTTGAATACACAACTAATTTCTAATTTTTTCAGGATAAATGGAATTTTCTCGATTTTCATCACCCCTAACTATTATTATTATTATTTTTCTTCAATTTTCTAGAATCTCAGTCAATCCTGGAAGAATTTAAGAGTACCATCATGATAAATAAGCGGAGAGAAAAAAATTTTTTTTTTCAAAAATAAAAAAAAATAGAACGCGAAATATCCCACTCTGAAATTTTCAGAGCATTTGTAGAAAAAATCAAAGTTTTTTATAAAAAAAAAAAATTAAAAAAAAAAGTGTCATTCATCCCGAAATTTTTGTTTTTTTACGAAAATGTCAAAAAAAACGTTCAAGATGAATCTGTAAAATTTTGTCATATTTTTTTCTGAAAAGTACATTTAAAGACAAAAATTTCAAAAAAAAAATCGTCCCGATAAGTTAATTTTTGACAGTTTTACGGTTATTTAAAAAAAAAATCGATGTTTTTTGAAAATGCTATAACTTTTTTTGGCTGGGTCGTAAAATCTGAAAAATTCTCAAACACGTTTTCAATAGGGTATAAAAAGATGACAAAGTTTCAGCCAAATCAAAAATGGTCGGGTTCAAAAGTGGTCGAGTTGGCGTGGAATGCCCTATATATATATATATATATATATAATTTCTTATTAACTATATTTATTTAGTTTCCGATAGTATTTTAGAAACCAATAGGTGAAATGCCTCGTTTTGAACGTGACCCTAGGGTATATTTACAATTTATGTAAGTATTTATCTGCCTGATTTTATTCAAAGGCTTCATGTTGCACACCAGAGATGTACCTAACTGAAATATAAAATTCCAATCTCGTAGCTCTTTTTGTTCTTGAAATATTTTCTATTTTGTTCACGGAATGACAATTTTGTGGACCAAAACGTGTATTTCAATCAAAATCTGGACATCTAATTTTTGATGCGAACGCAATTCTTTTTCTATAAATAAAAGAAAGTAAAAATTATTCTCTTCTTCCCCCTCTCCTATTATGCAAATAATCAATTACTCTTAATTTCAATTCAAACTGCAGAAAAACAGTTAAAGTGATTTAAATAAAGTTATTATATAATATAATAAACGAGTTACGAGTGAGTGAGTGAGTGAGAGAGGGAGGGAGAGAAAGAGGGGAGGAATATTGATAATTTTCCTATTTAATTAGAAGGACTTTATCCCTTGGGCCTGATAAGAAATTCTCGCCTCGGACAGAAATTTTTTTCTTCACTCTTTCACTCTTCTCACATCACTTCAGTTCATTGATCGTTCAAAAAAAAAAAATGAAAATGTTAACAAGACGGTTTGTCTCTCAGTTCATCTCTTCTAAAGGTATTTATTTTTTTCTTTCCGTGAGTTTGGAAAATTAAAAATAATTTGTAACAAAATTAATTTTTGTTTTCATTTTTCCGTTTTGTTAAATTATTATTCATAATGTCACCTGCTTGAACGCCTATGTTCTTTGTCACTTGCGGTCCCTGGATTTAGTCAAAGGGAGGGTCCAAAATTTTTGATGTAGAGGAGGAGAGGCATTGGCGCATTCAAGGAGTAAGAGGGGTAATGATGGCTTATTATATTTTAAGGAAGGATGTGAAAATACAGGCAGCCAAAAATAAAAATAAAACACTCTCAATTCCGTTTGAATGTCCATTAAAAATAGTTCATATTAAAATCATAATTTTTTTTTTGTCCATAGGGGAGGGGGACCCGCGAGTGGTCTATAAAATCCAAAAATTTAATAAGATGATTGTCTTACAATTTTTTATTTCATTATTTGGCTTCTTTAATTTGTATCCATTTAATTCAAATAAATTATAATTGATTGAAGGAATCAGAATGTCCCAGCGACTCTTGATGAAGGTGAGTTAATTAAAAAATTATTTTTAATTTATTAATTTTTATTTTCTGAGTTTTGGCCAAGCAATGTACAGTGAGGGACAATATTAACTCCCGCCCATGCGCTTTCTACTTGTGATTATTTCATTGTTTTAAAAAAAATATATATATATTTTTTAATGAAAACTTTCATGGTTCAAACATAGAAAATTTCCAATAAAGATTTTCATTTTCTTTTATAAAACAATGAAATAATCACAAATAGAAAACGCATAGGTGAGACTTAAATATTGTCCCTCACTGTACATGATGGTTTCAATCCTCAAAATGTTGTCCGAAACGTCTCCCTTTCGGGATTTGGCATCTAAATGCTGACTTTATTTGCTGCACCTGTACTTGCTCTCTTCCATCCAATGACATCAACAGCAACTTATCTTCAGCTTCATTTGAAAAAAAGTTATTGTAATTTATTTTGCATTTCAGGCCCAGATAAAGATCCTTTGGAGATTGACACCTTCGTGTACATTGGTTGGCCAAAACTCAGAAAATAAAAAATAATAAATTAAAAATAATTTTTTAATTTATATATATCTATTGAATATATATTAACACTCATTTTCATTAAGAAAATTTAATTTATCGCGAATTATGAAGCTAGATCTCTACTTTTGCTCTAAAGTGACAGGGGCTGATCTACGGACATTAGGTTTTTTTACTTTCTCTTACCCTATATATGAAATATATAGAGAGAGAAAGTATTGGTATCATGTCAAAAATTCGATGTCGAGATTTTGTTGGATATATACGTTTTGAGGTCCCCTGAATCCAAAAAAGGGGGTCCTGCTAATCGGTCTGTGTGTGTGTAACGATTTTTAGCATGAAGGAATTGAGCTACTGGATTGAAATTTTATATTTAAGTTCCTGGACACTCAAAATAAGCATTTGAACAAAATCGGCCATAAAGTACTAGTACTTTATTGATGTACTTTTTCAGTTTTTTCTATTTTCACAAAATTCACTCCAACGATTTTGATAAAAATTCAAAAATCAGTTATTTTTAGATGCTCTTTAAAATGTATATTTTCATTTTGCCCTTGTAATCTTTTGAAACACGCTTTACTCTTATACTTCATAGAAAAGATTTCAGATTTTTCAAATTCACTTTCCGGCTCTTCCTTCCAAAGAGCCAATCAATGTTAAATCGCTATGGGCATTTGCATGTTAATTTCGATTCAAAAGGGGGTTGGTTCCTTTTTTTACACATTTAAAAAAAAATTTTCCAATTCTTATGAAATTTGGTATTTATTTAGGATTCACTATTGGTATAAAATATCCAAATATGAGATTAAAATTTTGAAAAATAACCATACTTTATTTCAAGCAGTCAACATTTAAAATACACAGAGCCTGTGGATATTTTGAATTAATTGACTTTTTGTCAAGTATGGAACTAATTTGCTATGGGAAACTAAATATATCTCGACACAAAAAATCTGGTGTGTCGGTGCTTAACTTTCTCAAACCGAAGCGTAAGAGAAAGTTGTGTGCTGTCACACCAGATTTTTTTTACCTGAATCCGGAGGGTAAATTATATACTTTCTTCGGTTCAAATTATCAATTTAGTTCCCAATGTTTGCCTTGAGGCTGGGTCTCGTTGATAATGACCTTGCTGCCAGAACAAGTGGCTATCCCAATGCCAATCTATAATTAAGATGGGCTCTGGGTTACCTACAGCTCACCCCGCAGTCTATACTACACAGTGAAACCGGTCAAAAAAGTTGAAAGTAAATTGAAAAGTATTTATCAATTGATAAATTGGAAATGCGATACCTTTCACTTGCACTGTATGCGCGGCAAACAGGTGACTCAAAAGAAAAATTCTCTCTATAATTTGTAAATATAAGTATTTCTATGTACGGTATATATAATTATATATTGAATTGGATGGCGTCGCCATAAGGTTTCTCAATCAATAAAAGATGCTCGGCACACAATACTTGCATTTAAAAGAGATACGAGCATATAACATTTGTTTCAAAAATTGCTAGTCGCTCCGCAAGCCTTCGGTTTTAATTTTTCAGAAGGCAAGGCAAAACTCAATACTTTCCAATGGACAAATTTTCGATTTTCTGGAATTTTTTGCGCCTCTCCTTTTGGGAATTTCCGGACCCGAGTATTTTTCCTGGGCCCTCCAAAACGTCCTCTAAAAGACTATAAAATTTCGTTTCAAAATTCCAACGGGAAGTTAGTTAAACAGAGCGTGATAGACGGACAGGCGGACACTTCGCTATTATATATATATATAATTAGATATTAATATATATAAGTTAGAAATACTGTCTGTGCGTATCAAAAATTCAATGTCGTGATTTTAATGGACATGTTTTGAGAGGTCCTGAGTCCCTTAAAATCTGTCTGTCTGTGTGTGAACAAAATATCTCAAGAACCAAGAACTATTGATTTCCAAATTAGGTTTCTCTTCTGCCATGCAGCATGAAGCTTTTGAGTAAAATTAGCCAGAGAACAACACTAGATGTACAGTGAGGGACAATATTAAGTCCCACCCATGAGTTTTCTACTTGTGATTATTTCATTGTTTTTAAAAAAATATTATATATTTTTTAATGGAAACTTTCGTGGTTCAAACCTAGAAAATTTCCAATGAAGATTTTCATTTTCATTTATAAAAACAATGAAATAACCACATGCAGAATACGAATGGGTGGGACTTGTCCCTCACTGTACTTTATTAATAATTATTATATAATAATATATAAT
>JAKCPI010013641.1:0-10273 GCA_023213315.1 Euborellia annulipes
ATATACCAAGATATTTAATGGATGGGGCGGGGGTTTTTATAGAGATAATAATAATAGCATCTCCAATTGAATACATAAAACCCTTCAAACTAGAACCATTTTAGTACACTTAAAACATATTTAAGAAATCCGATGAGTGAAAATTCTACTCCCTGGGCTTAGGGAGGGAATATGGTATTTAATTCAGGGAAGAGGATTTGTGATAAATCACATTATTTTTTTTTTACTTCCCACCACCTTAAATATATATAGTCTTTCCAAATGCATTAATATATGGATATGAAAATATCCCTCTACTAATTCATCCATTATACTTGAGAGTGGTTATTATTTTTTAAATAGCAAGTATTAAATTTAAAATTTGTTGAAAATAAAGGCTGATCAATTAAATTAAAATTCAAATATCCCTAACAAATAGGCAATTCATGTCTATTCTCTGAAGATTTTGCATAACTAAAAGGCGCTCTTGATTAGTGGCGCCCCTGTGTCGATCTTGGTAACTTCTTGCATTTGGATTGTATTCTGTGAAGGTCAGAGAAAAAATCTGGTGTGACTGGTCGCACAGCACACTTACTTCGGTAATCGAAAGTTTTGTTCTGTGCTTGTCACACAAGATTTTTTTTGTGTCGAGATATATTTAGTTTCCACTGATATATTAAAATTCAAGATGTAAAATTTATAAACATGCGAAAATATTATATTTTGTTACCATGGCATTTTCCCTATCTATCCTATGAAGTACAGGACTAAAGTATGCTTCAAACAATTTTGAGAGCAAAATTATGTCGAGATTTTGGTGGATATACACGTTTTGAGGTCCCCTGAATCGCAACATGGTCTGCCTGTGTGTCTGTATTCAATTGTAAGCATGAAAGAATTGAGCTCTGTGTTGAAATTTTATATTTAAGTTAAACACCCCCCCCCCTCCTGGAGCGTGAAAATAAGCTTTTAATCAAAATCGGCCAAAAAGTACTAGTACTTTACTGATGTACTTTTTCAGTTTTTTTCGATTTTCTCAAAATTCGCTCTATCGATTTTGATTAAAATTCAAAAATCAATTATTTTTTAGATGCTCTTTCAATTGTATATTTTCATTTTGCCCTAAAAATTATTTGAAGCACACTTTACTCTTGTACTTCATAGGAAAGATAGGACAAATGGTTGCCATGGTAACAAAATTATAAATATTTTCCCATGTTTATCAATTTTACACCTTGAATTCTAAAATACCGGCGGAAACTAAATATATCTCGACACAAAAAATTTGGTGTGACAAGCACAGAACACAACTTTCGATTACCAAAGGTAAATGTGCTGTGCGACCAGTCACACCAGATTTTTTTTTATAAAAAAACTATTATAGAATTTTTTAGAAATTTTAAAACCAAAATAAATATTAAAAAAACCTACATAATAAATAAATAAACTTTATTAAATTAGGCCCTATTTGATTTATAAAATTTAAAATATTTGTAATTTCATTATAAATTAAATTAGCCGCGATAGCTTGAGTGTCGATTGTCGGCCAATTGGAATTCATTTTGTGGCTATCTTGTGATTGATTGCTTGAGACAGACAGTCAAAGAAGAATATTATCGAATCTTGTGCCTCGCGAGTGAAGTTTATTTTTATTATTATTATATATTTTGTGATTATTTATGTATTTATTTATATCGTGTGAGGATGCATGCAGCTCGTTCTAAAGTGTTTCAAAAATATCGATTCAAGAGAGAAAGAGAGAGAGAGAGAGATATGAATTAACCAAAAATGAACACGGTAAGATGATCAACTCCGATTTATTTTTAAACTATTTAATTATTTAAAAAACATGGCTTGTTAGAATTTTGCAAATTACTTACATCATTTTATTTTTATGTTCAATAAAATAACCAATTAAAATAAAATCTCTAAAAAATGCTTTCAATCAATGCATTTCCTGATTGATGATATGGAAAAAATTGGATAAAAAATATTGAGCTGCTTACACCCTAATTTATTTTTATTCCTCCTATTAATAATCACCTCCTCTACCTTTCATATCTTTTTAAATATTTTAAACACTAACTTTTTTTATTTTATAGCATTAATAAAATAATATGATTAAATCTTTTATTTTTAATTTTTTTTTAAGTGCTTCTCAGAAATTAGATCTTTATAGTCGACATGAAATAGAAAAAAAAAATGTCATTTACCTTTCACTCTTGGTAATTAAAATAAAGCTATACAAAATTACATTTTTTTTGTACTCTTTGAAAATTTTTAATATAAAAATCTGGTGTGACTGGTCGCACAGCACACAACTTTCTCTTACCCTTCGGCAAGAGGAAGTTGTATACTGTGCTTGTCACACCAGATTTTTGTGACGACAATAATTTAGTTTCCGACAGTACAGTACATTTGAATTCAAGATGTACAATTTATAAACAGAAAAATTTTTATATTCTGTTACCATGCAAACCATTTCTCCTATCTTTCTTATGAAGTACAAGAGATAAAGAGCATCTAAAAAATAATTGAATTTTGATTATTAAGACAACTTTCGATTACCGAAGGTATGAGAAAGTTGTGTGCTCTGCGACCAGTCACGCCAGATTTTTATTTCTTAAAACATCCATCCTTCTAATTCTTTAAAATTACTCTGAATAGACTTTAAATTAAGTATTATATCAGCAACATTAATTATTCTCTTTTCTCTTTCATCCCCAAAAATACCTAATTATTATTTGAATAACAAAAGGAAACGGAACTAAATAAATAAAAGATCTCTTGAATTGTTTATTATAAACGTCATTCATTCCCTCATTTCCTTTACAAGATTCTGAAGTTTGCTTGGTCTCAAGTTGATTCGAGTTATGAACATTCCTCCTAGTAGACAAGAAGAACCATCCCCTTCTAAGCATTCCTGAGTAACTTATGCCCTTTGTAGGGAAATTCTTAGTGGACAATTCTCGTTCTTGTGCATTCCATTTAATTAAAGAGAAATTGGAAATTACTAATTTGCATTTCTATTACTTTTACTTATAAAAATATAATCCTTGATTAAAAAAAAAAAACGAATTGATTAACCTAATAAACCAAATTCATGGTGATATTATTAAAAAGTTTTATCACTTACGATTGATTGCCTTCTTTTTTCACTCCTCCCCCTTCAATACAGTTTTTATTGTAATAGGTTATAAAAACCTTACTAACAAAATTAAAATAGTTATCAAGCCGCCACAAAGTGTCTGTATTCAGAGCATTTTCTAACTTCTTTAAATTCTAGTAATTGAATATTTGTTATAGCTGTAGTATTATGTTCAAGGTTAGGAGGAATAATTCCCAAAGAAGAATACAGCCAAATATAATTTAATTTAATTTTAATAAAAATTCTTAATCACTTGCTGACGTTTCGGTTCGGTTTTGAACCATCATCGGAGCTACAAACATGGAAAATAATAAAAACATAAGATGTTTTGTTTTATAAATCATTACTGTGAAAGTTCTTTTAAATTAATTAATCATACCTGTGATTTTATCTTTATGTTTTTATACAATACATTCAAACTACTATACTAAATTAATATAATATAAAATAATTGAATATAATCTCAAAACATTTTTTGTATAATGGCAGGAAAGTGATTAAGCAAGTGGTTAAGAATTTTTATTAAAATTAAATGAAATAAAATTTGGCTGCATTCTTCTTTGGGAATTATTCCTTCTTTAAATTCCAGGGCCGTAGCTAGAAAATTTTTCAGGAAAAGAGGTTTTGACTGTCTGAGTGATTGCTCCCTATCTCAATGAATAAATTTTATATATAAATTATATATAAAGCCATCATGTTCAACTGCTTTTGTCGCTTTACGCATCTCAAACTCCAGTAATCTCTCTCTTGTCTGCCTCAATCTTCGAATCCTCTACCTCTATTAGATATTGGCCTTACAACTTGGGGAGTTTTCTTCTTTTTTGTCGTTTCGAGGGCACCTTTTTCAGGACTTTCTTTGTCCAACTGTCTTCTCCCATCGTAGGTGGAGATAGATGCCCAAGGGCAGCCAGTGTTGATGTGAAATAGTGTGCGTGTTAGTTCATAGTAGGTAGGCTGCCTATATTATTAAATACTAACTAGGTAGAGCTTTATTTGAAAAAGATGGAATTTTTCAACCAACCCTCAAATAGACTGTTCATTAGCCAGGCATTATTAAATACTTTTATTTAACTTCCTTTTCATGGTCAACATTTCCTAGTCAATTTTTAAAACATTTTCTAGAGGTCTGAAACTTCGTATTGGTTCCGCTCTAAAATTAAAAAACTAAAAAGTTTAAAATGAAAATATAATTTAAAAAAACCAACAAATATATTAATGTAAAATGAACTTGTTTTTTTTCCCTTTCGGCGAGTGAGGTCATTTCGAAATTTTAATGTATAAGCTTATATTGTTTATTACTTTCTCTTACCTCTATATATATGTTAATATATATAGAGAGAGAAAGTATTGGATTCATGTCAAAAATTCGATGTCGAGATTTTGATGGATCTTCACGTTTTGAGGTCCCCTGAATCCAAAAAAGTGGTTTTCGCGACATGGTCTGTCTGTCTGTCTGTGTGTCTGTGTGTCTGTCTGTGAACAAAATATCTCAAGAACGAAAAGAGCTAGGAGGTTGAAATTTTATATTTAAGTTAGGCACCCCCTGGGACGTGACACGAAGCTTTTGAACAAAATTGGCCAAAGAGTACTAGTACTTTACTGATGCACTTTTTCAGTTTTTTTCGATTTTCTCTAAATTTGCTCCAACGATTTTTTTTTAAATTCAAAAATCAATTATTTTTTAGATTCTCTTTAAAATGTATATTCTTATTTTGTGATTGAAATCTTCTGAAGACCACTTTACTCTTGTATTCCATAGAAAAGATAGGAGAAATGGTTGCCATGGTAACAAAATATAAATATTTTCCCATACTTATAAATTTTACATCTTGAAAATCGAATGTACCGTACTGTCGGAAACTAAATACATGTCGACACAAAAAATCTGGTGTGACAAGCACAGAACACAACTTTCGATTACCGAAGGTAAGAGAAAGTTGTGTGCTGTGCGCCAGTCCCACCAGATTTTTTTATTATACCGATGGCTACCAGGGACGTGAAATAAAGTAAAAAGAGGGACATAATTTCATTGTTTGGTTTTTTTACTCTTTGGCATCTTAGGCCATATAAATTTTGACGATACTCATTATTTAATTACAATATTTTAGAGGAAATAATTTAAATAAATATTTATTGAACTGATTGGGATCAGAAATTGCGCCCCGTGGCGTCACGGGGGGGGGATTGTTGTTGTTAAAATTGTTGAATATTTATGACGAAATACAAGCCTGGGGCGCTTATAGAAACTTACTTAAAATAGTGTTTGAGCAAATGAGCGAATTCCTTACTATATATAAGCGCCCAACACTTTTATTTTAAGCATTTAACAACAATAAAATTATCTCCTTCATTTAAAAAGTATTTTTTTTATTTTTATTTTTTTTTATTTGCTGAATCAATTATATATGACTAAATACATGTTGCTTTGAAAACTTTTTATTAAAATGTTCACCTACCAGCATCCCCCTACTCTTCTTCTTCCCCTACTATTAACATTAAAAATTAGTGCAATTTATCCATTATAAAATTCACATTAATAAAGGATTTTTTTAAATTTATCTTTTTATATTTAATTTAATGAATATTTTTATGAAGCAAAAAACTTTAAAGCTCATAGTATAACTTATCTTTTCCATTAAAACACCTGTTCCACTCAACTGATTACGATATTGAAAAAGGTCTTAAAAATTTTCACTAAATTTAATGTCACAAACTTAAAATATAAAACTCTACATAAATATTTTTTATTATTATAAATTTCAAAGAAGATTAAAAAAAAATTATTAATCATCAAAGATTGATTAGTTCCATATTATCCAATCTGTAATCAATCGGCTTTAAAACAAATCGTTCTTAATTGCTACAAAATGCAGATACGAGAATGATATTCCTAGCCTAGTAAGCTAGAGTGTTTACATTTTTTCTTTTTTTCCTTTTATGTAACAAAAATTTTGAATTGAATAGGAGATCGTGACTGTAGAATAAATAAGAAAGATGGAGTTCATTCCATGTGGCTAAAGAAGAGTAGTACTTTATTAGTGTACTTTTTCAGTTTTTACTTTTTTTTTTTCTATTTTCTCAAAATTCGTTTTAACGATTTTGATTAAAATTCATAAATCATTTATTTTTTTGATGCTCTGTCAATTGTATATTCACATTTTGCACTTAAAACAAGGGCGGACCCAGAGAAATTTTCGGAGTGGGGGGTAATCTGGTGTAACTGGTTGCACACCACTCAACTTTCTTTTAATTTCGGTAATTTAAAGTTACATTCTGTAGCCTACTTGTATACCAGAATAAACAAATACTGTATATCTATATACAAACTATTATTAGTATTAATTTTTAAAATTTTATATTAAAAACTAGTTGCGGTAGGGTTGCTCGGCAACCTTACCCCGCGGCCCTGGCGGGCGGCGTGCTCGGGATATGACTAAGAGTTGTCCAGATAAATGTATTTTAATTAATTATGAGGAAGAGTTTTTTATTTTTTATTTTAAATATTTGATTAATATATTTTTCAATTATTTACACACTAAGAAAGCGTCATTTTAAATTTTATTAAAATCGAATGAAAAATAAATTTTAGGAGGGGTAGGGGGGTGATTGAACTTTCTGAGGTCCAAAATACCAATTTTCATATTATTTACACCCTAAGAAAGCAACATTTTAAATTTTATTAAAATCGAATGAAAAATAAATTTTAGGGGGGGGCAGGGGGGTGATTGAACTTTCTGAGTCTAAAATACCAATTTTCAATTATTTACACCCTAAGAAAGTCTCATTTTAAATTTTATTAAAATCGAATGAAAAATAAATTGTAGGGGGGCGGGGGGGTGATTGGACTTTCTGAGGTCTAAAATATCCATTTTTCAATTATTTACACCCTAAGAAAGCCACATTTTAAATTTTATTAAAATCGAAGTGAAAAATAAATTTTAGGGGGGGCAGGGGGGTGATTGAACTTTCTGATGTCTAAAATACCATTTTTCAATTATTTACACCCTAAGAAAGAACCTCATTTTAATTTTATTAAAATCGAATGAAAAGTAAATTTTAGGGGGGTCAGGGGGTGATTGAACTTTCTGATGTCTAAAATACCATTTTTCAATTATTTACACCCTAAGAAAGCGTCATTTTAAATTTTATTAAAATCGAATGAAAAATAAATTTTAGGGGGGTCAGGGGGGTGATTGAACTTTCTGAGGTCTAAAATACCATTTTTCAATTATTTACACCCTAGAAAGCGACATTTTAAATTTTATTAAAATCGAATGAAAAATAAATTTTAGGGGGGTCAGGGGGGTGATTGAACTTTCTGATGTCTAAAATACCATTTTCAATTATTTACACCCTAAGAAAGCGTCATTTTAAATTTTATTAAAATCGAATGAAAATAAATTTTAGGGGGGGTCAGGGGGTGATTGAACTTTCTGATGTCTAAAATACCATTTTTCAATTATTTACACCCTAAGAAAGCGTCATTTTAAATTTTATTAAAATCGAATGAAAAATAAATTTTAGGGGGGGGTCAGGGGGGGTGATTGAACTTTCTGGGGTCTAAAATACCATTTTCAATTATTTAACCCTAAGAAAGCGTCATTTTAAATTTTATTAAAATCGAATGAAAAATAAAAAAATAAAATTTTAGGGGGGGGAGGGGGGCGCAGAGCGGAAAAATCTTTTCAAATGTCGAATTGTTAGGGGGGGGGGAAGAGTTTTTATTTTTCATTTTAAAGATTTGATAAATATATTTTTCATAAAGCGAGTTAGATCCTGTTTTCCAATGCTTTGCTATGGGGTAATTGATAACCCCCAAAAAGGGGGGTTCCCTACCCCTAATTCGATATAATGATAGCCTAAAACCACCCCCGGAAAATTCCCTACCCATTAAAAAAACTCCATGAAATCGGTCCAGTAGTTTCGGAGTCTATGCGTTACAAACAGACAGACAGACAGACAGACAGACAGACAGACAGAGATTGTCTTTATATAATAGTATAGATAACCAAGAAAAATATTTTTCTCAAATCTCGGAGGGGGCGGGGGGGGGGAATTATCCCCTTTACAACAGAGAAACATACAAATTTAATTTCAATTTAATGTCAAAGATACATTGATCTTTCTTTTCGAATATATTCATTTTCAAAGTTTTTAAATTGCAAAGCCTAACTTCGACTTTCCATTACCGTAACTAAGAATGCGTTCGAATGATTGATGGTTTTGAACCAGGAAATAACGAATTTAGTAGGCCATCAGGTATATCCTTAAAGTGCTATTAATAATAATAATAACTCAGATTTCAACCTTCATATTTATTTATTTTTCTAAATGTTTTAAATTCAGTCATCTTTAATTTAATTATAAATTCTTCGTCGGCAAGCCATATTAATTAGGAAAACAAAACTCACTAACATATACCTGCCCTTGAAACTTGAACAGCTAAAAAAAACAAGTTTTTATTTATTTAATTTCATTGACTGACTCCCTCTCTTTTTAATTTCTGTGATCTTCTTCTGTCCTCGCCTTATTCCCGCGATGCGGGGTCTGTGGAACTCACATTCTCCCTCCAACCCTATCATACGTTGTTGCGCCCTGAAGCAATAGGTCAGGCGACCCGTCCCAAGGTCTTCAGTCTATTGAAAAGAGCAAGGAACTGCCTGTCCCAGCTTGGGAAGCTACTGGTCGCCCTACACGTACCCACAAGTGTGGGCTCCTGTATCTCCTGCATCTACTCACTCTAAATAATCAACAACAAAATTATAATTCAATTTAGAGGCTGGATCTAAATTACCTTTTTTTTTTAAATTTATTTAAAGCCTTTTTCGCCATCTGAGGCCATTTAAACGCACTTATTTTCATAAATTATTAAATAGCCTTGGATGCCGAAAGACTTTTTTTTGAAATTCCTATCGGGATCCCCGTTTATTTGCCCGAGGTGCTTTCGTGCACGAAGACACTCACCTCAAACCCAACCGGCCTCTGGCCGTATCCATCTACCGTCACCCCGTGAGGTTACATCATTTCCTATCTCTAACTTCTGCTTTCATCTCTAGCTAGTGAACTAATCCTTATTTCTGGTTCCAACCGGCTCCTTATATCCAACCTCTTCTATGCTATAGAGGATGTCCTAGTTGAGTAGGGACTCCCTCAGCACCGGCGTGTATCCTACTCCTTTCGAAGAATGCATCACTGAGAGGGAACCTTATTTACGTCCCTTCCACAGGACGGGATATCACAGCAACTCCCTCTACTCGTAGAGTTGCCTGGGGGCTATTGTGGAAAGATCCTATATTCCAATCCAGGGCTTACTTGAGGATTAAATAAATATTTTATTTAATGAAAAATCCCGCACGCCAAAGATTTGAACAGGGAACTTCTTTGTAGAAGCTGACACCCTAGCATGGGCGTACCCAGGATCAAATCTAGGGGGGGGGGCATGGTCAGATCATGGTCGTCCAGGGGGGCAGATCATGGTCGTCCAGATTGTGGCATAGCTATTTTTTATATAGAGAGGTAAAGCCTTCGAATTAAAGGCCTAAAAACCCTCGAGTCCTAACAAAAAGAATCATTCCCCGTCGCCATCCGCCCAATTTTGTTTCGTTTCATCACTTTATAAACATTTAATTTTTTTTTTGTTGCTTCTAGGGGGGCAGCTGCCCCCCTGCCCCTCGCTGGGTACGCCCATGCACCCTAGCCCAATATACCAGCGAGCCCCCGAAATAGACCTTAACAAAAACCTTAGTTGCTAAGAGAACTTTCCAATAAAGAAAAAAATTGAATATTTTGTGAGATTATTAAATTTCCAGAACCAATATCAAACTTCTTACCACTCTCTCTATATCAGTACATAAAAAATAATAAAATCAAATTGTATCTCTCTAACCGATAGGTTATTTGTATCTGTCCTGATCATCTTCTCATCCCAGAGACTACACAGAGGGTCTTTAATCGATTTATTGAATTTACCTTTCCCTCGGGATCTCTTCATATAACCAACTCTCTCCCCATGGAAAATGCTCTCTTTTTATTCACACTCTCTTTCATTTCAAAGAATCAATTTATCTGAAAGTTATATATACGTGTATATATCGTACGTATATAATTGCGTTTTTGCTTTTATAATATAAATATCTGATACATTTA
>JAKCPI010013642.1:0-16815 GCA_023213315.1 Euborellia annulipes
TAATATAAATTTTGCCTGGACCCCCACAAGATATTTCCGACGATTTCAATGCCAAAATGAGAATATACATTTTAAAGAGCATCTAAAAAAATAATTTATTTTTGAATTTTAATCAAAATCGTTGGAACGAATTCTTGAATCGGAAAAAACTGAAAAACTACATCATTAGTTGATTTTGATCAAAAAGCTTATTTTCACGCCTCAGGGTGCCTAACTTGAATATAAAATTTTAACCTCTTAGATCAATTGCTTCATGCTTTAAATTGAACCCAGACACACGACAGACAGAGAGACCATGTCGCGAAAACCACTTTTTTTTTTTGATTCAGGGGACCTCAAAACGTGTAGATCCATCCAAAATCTCGACATCGAAATTTTTGACATGAATCCAATACTTTTTCTCTATATATATTAACATATATAGAGGTAAGAAGAAAGTAAAAAAAGAACTTTTGTTTCTTCCCTGGTATAAAGCTTTGACAGGTTCAAATTGGTGAAAATGGAATGATATTTTTTTGTTTTTTACTCCTTTCCGTCTAAAAGGGAACAAGATGATTCCCCATCCCTCTCCAGGGAGGACATTAAATCCCGTAGGATCTCTCACTCTCTCATTTGGCATTGGTCCACATGCTCTGCCACATGATGCCCTTCGATAACCTCTCGAAAAACGCGCACAGCACTCCCAAAAAGAGGAACGGATGTTGTGCCAAGAAAGGAGGAGCTCTCCTCGTTTTTGCCCCTTTAATATTCCGATCAAAAATAATACGGACAAAATTTCAAAAGAAAAAAATCTGGTGTGACCGGTCGCACAGAACACACAACTTTCTCTTACCTTCGTGATTTGAAAGTTATGTTGTGTGCTGTCATTGGCGTAGCCAGAAATTTTTGATGGGGGGATCAAGAAATTTTTTCAAAAATTTAAGATTATTTTAGGGTTTTTTGATAAATCATTTTGGTTTGTTTTTTTTTTAGCTAGAGTAAATTATTATATTTTTTTACTTTCTCTTACCCTATGTGAAATACAATTTGTATTAAATATCTAGTCATGGCTTGGGGTCCCATGGGGGGGGGGTTTTGAACCCCAAAACCCCCCCTCCTGGCTACGCCTATGTGTGCTGTGATTGTTTATGTTTCCGCCGATATTTGGGGACCTCAAAACGTATATATTCATCCAAATCTCAACATCGAATTTTTGATATGAATACAATACTTTCTCTCTGTATATACAATGTATATTAAGATATATAGGTAAGAGTAAGTAAAAAATACCAAAATTTTAATTTATATTAATGTATACATTTCCTATAGGAGAAATAGTAACTTTAGGAATTAATAATTCAAAAAGTTAAGTATACAAAATTTTGTTTCAAAAATCCAACGGCAAGTTGATCAAACAGAGCAAGGCTGACAGATAGACGGACATGAGCAGATTATATATGGACCCTGTTATGCATTGGTGTGTCAAAGACCAAAAAATTCAAAATTGAGCTAAGCACGGAATATTGTTTCAAATGCTATAATTAATAGTATTTTTTATGAAATATGTCCTAAAAAAATTTATATTTAATGTTACTTGCACAATTGACAAGAAAAATTATATATAATCCAATGAAAACAAAAAACTTTAATGTTGATTTTCTCAAAACTCGATGTTTGGTCTTTGATCCACCATTGCATAACAGGGTCCATATATAGATAGATTTCCTACTAGGATTTACACCACAGCAGTAGAGAATGAATGAATAAAGTCCCCTGATACTAGGGAAGCTCCGCAATTAGAAGTATTATAGCTATTCTTTATTAATTCTTTACTTTTTAGAAGCCTTTTATTAATTTTTTTTTAGAAAAAATCATTTCTCTTAGAGAGAGAAAAAAAAATCAGGAGTAATTCTTCTTTTTTTTTACACGCACCCAGAACGAGAAAGTTAAAATATTATAGCTATTGGTGGTGGTGCTTTAGAAGTTAGTATCAAATAATTAAGAATGAAATTTTTTTATAGGTTGTATATAAAAAACTAAAAGGTTTATGTCTCTGACATTATATTTTGGAACGGGCTAAAATATCTATAAAAAGAATATTATAAAAAAAAAAAAATAGAATTTTTTATATTTATTTTAATCTTGGTAAACGTGCTGTTTAGATAACGTTCTAGCGCGCATCTTATTTACGCATCCGCACATGGGGTGTATCCAGGGAGGGCACAGGGGCAGCTGCCCCTTTCAATCTTGAATTAAAAATAAAAAAAAACTCATAACATCTCCTGTGAGAAGATAAAAACTACGAGTGTCGCCATCATCCCCTATCTCCAGTTAGGTTTAGGAATTGAAATGCGCTCGAAAAATCCATTTTCGATTTTGGAATCGACTTGATATTTTTCGATTCTTGGAATGGATTATTTCTGAAAGTCGACTTTGTTGCATTTAAGGCGGAATAGGACCTAAGGTGTTACGCATGTTTTTCCAGATAAGAGGGCGTTGTGTGTCATAAAAAGTATTCCCAAAAAAATCAAGTAATTCAAAAAATTTGCCAAGAAATGTCAGAATGGTAGCTAAGGTTGATTGATCTTTTAACAATAAATACTTTATGAATGTTATTATATATTATGTATCTTTTTTATAAAAGCATAAAAATATATAGATATAGGCTAATACTATATCGTCTGTTAGACTAGCTTGCCATCTATTGCAAGAATGCTGAACTAATTTGACAGTTATTTTTAAATAAATCATCTAAGCTTATTTTAAAAATTTCTTAATTAATATGTGATTAATAATAACAATAAATTCATTTTTAAATTTAAAAAAGTTAAAGATTATTGGGACAGATTGTTTTTTTTTTGTATTTGTTTGATAACAAAAAAATTAATTACGATAATTTTTTAATAAGTCATTAAAAAAATTATAGCTCGATGTCCCAATAATCTCTTATGAATTTAATTCATTTAAAAAAAAAAACAGCATCGAAATTTTCCTTATAATAGTCTAGTTTTTTTTTTTTTAAGTACGTTTAGACGTCGCTCCTGAACCTCCTTAATATAATAATAATATGGATATTAGAAGTCTTTTTGAGCTTTTAAGCTGGACACTAATACCCATACATCCGCATGATTGGAATTACACAACCATTTTTCTTATATATATTCCCTCTAAAACCAAAAAGGTATATAAAATAAAACAAAACAATTTCAAAAATGTTTTGAGGCGATCAGCCTTTGAAACTATCACAAAGTTGAATTCTATAAACAAATTTCTCTTTCATGAACGGAATTGGAATTTTACATGGAGGGCCCGGAGGCGAATGCACAGAGAGGGGAGAAACCCCAATTCGTTTGTCATCCCTATTCAGGCAGCAGCGACACCGAATTAAATTCAACCCACCAATTACAAACGAACGTAATACGTCGTTTCTACTATTACACCGTAAATCAATATTAATTTTTTTTTCTTTTTAAAGGGAACCATCTCTTCTTGTGAGGTTTTTTTTTTTTTGGTTGCTTGCTCTTGCCTTTAATCCAGTAAAAAACGTTAATGAGATTAAAAATAACCTTTGACATAAATCTTTTATTATATTTTTTTTTTTTTAGAAATAAATTGACTGGATTACGAAAAATCAGATCACTGACAAGAGATTTGTATTTTTTTTTGTGCTTTTGTATTACACTAGAGTCAAGAGGTTTATTTAAAATGAAAAATAAATAGGAGAATAGATCATCAAAAATATTAAAAAAATAATAATGAAAAGAACAAAATATGAAAGTGTTATAAAAAAAAGAACGAATGTGTCAAGTGTTGATTAAAAATTTAATTTGACCTTTAATCTAACTGCTACTTCTGAGTCGACAAACGTGCTTGAAAAAAAATCACCATGTATTCATTCACATTAGAGAAGTGAAACGCAAAATTCACATTCACGATATGAAAAAATCTGTTGAGACTGGCGCACAGCACACAACTTTTTCTACCTTCGGTAATCGAAAGTTGTGTTCTGTGCTTGTCACACCAGATTTTTTGCGTCGCCACATATTTAGTTCCCACCAATTTATTAGAATTTAAGATGTCAAATTTATAAACATGGGAAAATATTTATATTTTGTTACCATGGTAACCTTTTCTCCCATCTTTCTTTTTCCTATGAAGTATAAAAGTAAAGTGTGCTTCAAACAATTTTGAGGGCAAAACGAGAATATACATTTGAAAGAGCATCTAAAAAATAATTGATTTTTGAATTTTAATCAAAATCGTTAGAGCGAATTTTGAGAAAATCGAAAAAACTGAAAAAGTACATCAGTAAAGTACTAGTACTCTTTGGCTGATTTTGATTAAAAGCTTATTTTCTCGGTCCCGGGAGGTGTTTAACTTATAACGTGTTACATAAAATTTCAACCTCATAGCTCACCTCAATTCCTTCATGCTTAAAAGTGAACACAGACACACACACCCACACACAGGCATAGACACACAGACAGATCATGTCGCAAAAACCACCTTTTCGGACTCAGGGGTCCTCAAAACGTATATATCCATCAAAATCTCGACATTAATCCAATACTTTCTCTCTATATATATTAACATATATAGAGGTAAGAGAAAGAAAAAAGTCATCAAATGTTTCATTCAAATGTTTTTTTTTTTTTTTTTTTTTTTTTTTAAACATTCACACTTTTTTCTCATTCGCACTCACACTCACACACACATTCACACAGTCTTTTTGGCAACTCAGGCCATATAAGACTTTGACGATAACCGTTGTAATATATATTATCTATTGGGGGTTCAGGCATTTCTATTTAAGCCATCTGGTATCCAAATGGCTTAAATAAAATCATCTGACTTCCTGGGGTTCGAACCCGCGACGTTTGGTATAAGAGGTAGGCACGCTACCTACTATGCCAAGCCCGGGGGCTATTTTTGATTTGTTAACTGGTATAAATGTATTGAGTCTAGTCGACAGATTTCTTGTCCCTTGTTGATGTCATCACATAAGCCTATAAGCCATTTTCATTGAAAAATATACAACAGTGCAGGTATACATGTGCATAATATTACAATAAATTTCTAGAGCCGATGAGAGAGCTTATTGAGAAATTCTAGGGAATTGTATAAATTTTTTTTTTCAATGGTAATTTTGCAGAGCATTTATATGTAGGTCTAATGACGTATAAATGAAATTTGTTCCTGGATCATATGAACCCTGTTATTCAATGGTGTGTCAAAGACCAAATATCGAGTTTTGAGAAAATCAACATTAAAGTTTTTCTGATTTAAATTGTTTTTATTAGATTATATATCATTTTTTTTGTCAATTGTGCAAGTAAATACTGTAATTATGGCAGATATTCATAAATTATCTCTAAAAATATGACTAATTTAGAGAAAAAAATAAAATATAAAAAATTATTTTTACAAAATTCTCTATGTGCGATATATATTTGTAAATAATGCTTCAAAGTCCCTTGACCCATGATTAAAAAAATTCTCTAAGTCCAATTATATTTGCAAAAATGCTTCAAAGTCTCTTTATATTTAATACTAGTAGCATAGAAACTTTTTATCAAAATCACATTCATTAATTTTAAATAGTATTAATATTTTAAAATTAAATACAAAGTGATATCAAAATTTTCTTATCAATTAATTTCTGAATAAATACCTTGGAAACAGTAAATCAAAGTTATAATAATGAAATAGACTTAATATTACGGCCACTTCAACCTAACCTAACCTAATATTATTTATTTTCTTGTCTTTTCGAAATCGCACTGATCCTCATCCTCATCTTCATTTTCATTATCAGGAATAATATCAAAAAAATTAAATTTTGACGTCTACGAATTCAGAGAAAATTTTCTCATTTTTCAAAAAAAAAAATGATTTTTGTTTATTTAAGGGAAAAAAATATATATAATATTATTTGGTAAATAACTTTTTATTGGTTGTTAAAATCACACTGGTTAAAACTCAATTAAACGATATTAATTTATTGTTAATTGGAAAATTATATATATATATATATATATATATATATATATATATATATATATAGTTCATAGAAAAAGATAGAAAATATTATAGAATTAGGCTAAAAGAAAGTAAAAAATGAATTATAATATAACTATTGATAATTTTTGTAGGTTATGAAATACTTGTATTAAATTTCAACAAATGGAATATAGTAATAGTGTATTGAATATATAAATTTGAAATAAATAAAATTAATATTTTCTTGAGTTTATATTAAATACCTCTAAAACAATGGCGATGCCGGTGTTCATAATTGAAAATACTTAGGGCATAAACGCAACAATATATCTCAAGCGTATAGTTGTTTACGATGTCTTGCACTTGACGCATAAATGAAAAATTGTTCTTTTCAAATTAAGTATTACGAAACAACATGTTAAGTACATAAATCATTATTGAAAAATGTAAAATCCTGCATTGAAATATTGTAAAAATAATTTTATGCTTTTACATTAAAAATAAATTTTTTTAGGACATATTTCATAAAAAATACTATTAATTAAAGCATTTGAAACAATATTCCGTGCTTAACTCAATTTTGAATTTTTTGGTCTTTGACACACCATTGAATAACAGGGTTCAATTATATAACATCTTTAAAGTAGATATCGGGTGTTTGAGATACGATTGCAAGTCAGTTCCCAGAATTTCTCGAGCTGACCACGAGCTGCCCGAGCTGGGACTGGCAGTCCTTCTATTCTTTGCATGTCAGTCTCTTCCTTCCTATTTTCAACAGGCGTCAGACCGTGCGACGGGTCGGCCTGTTCTATTCCTTCCTGGTCGTATAAAATCCATGAACCGCCGACCCCGCACCCAGGGAATAATCAGGCGAGGAAAGGAGAAGCTGACTGCAAATAGGAGACCTATACCCAATTCCTAGTCTACAGCCACTTCTAATCACTAGTTAAAAATTTAACTTCTGTTTAACGCTTTCTCTATTCTATTTCCCGCGCGGGATTTTCCTTCCCCCCTCCGAGTTGCGAACTATGTGTAGGCCTATTTGTGTTTCTCTCTCCGTAAGCCGAATAGGTCGAAGGCTCAAATATGGAAACTTATTTTTTTTCAAACGTTAATTTGATTTAAAGTGACTGAGAAACGAATGAAAAAAGAATTAAAAATATTTCCTCTGACAAGTCTAATTTGATAATTGGGCTTTGCTGTCACTCCTCGTTAAAATAATTAAAAGTTAAATAATACGATTACAAATAACGAACGAATCAAATGGATCCCCCGTATCATCGTAGCAGAGTGTTGCAAAAAGACAAATGCTCTGATTTTTTTTTAAATTCGCTTGTCAAAAATATTAAGGTGTGACGCGAAGCTTTCAACAAAATCAGCCTAAGAGTACTAGTACTTTACTGATGTACTTTTTCAGTTTTTCTCGATTTTCTCAAATTTGCTTCAACGATTTTGAGTAATTTTTTTAGATTCTCTTTAAAATGTATATTCTCATTTTACCCTTGAAATTGTTTGAAGCACACTTTACTCTTGTACACTTCATAGGAAAGATAACTAAATATATGTCGACACAAAAAATCTGGTGGGACAAGCACAGTGGCGTAGCGAGCTGGGCGTAACTAGCGCCCGGGGCACAATACCTTTTAGCGCCCCCCCCCCCCAGGCGAAAACCATATAATACTATATGTAAGATATACAAAATTATTATATTACACTGGCACTAAATTTAAAATCTATTTTCCAGAAATCAATTATAATAAAAATAAAAATTATCCAGCAATTTTTTGTTTTGCGGACCGGGGCATGATGACCCCCCTTGCCCCCCCCTTCGCTACGCCACTGGACAAGCATAGAACACAACTTTCAATTAGGTACCCAAAGATGTGTGCTATGAGCCAGTCACACCAGAATTTCTTTTAGTCTTCTAAGACCATTGGTACTCAATATTTCTAAATATGATATTAAAGGGGTGCAGACACATTTATTTATACCATTTGAAATAAATTATTTATTTTTAAGGATCTTCACAAGATATTGATTTAAATTACGTATAGAAATAAAAACACTCGGTTATTTGTTTCAAATTATTCAAGTCATCAGCTTTCTTAAATCACGTTAGCTGCTCGCCCCACTCAAAAAATGAACTTTTTTTTTTATTAAAAAGTTATCTGAGAAAGTGAGCCAATAAATAAAGTGAACAAGAAAGAAAGAGAGGGAAGAAGAAAAGAACCCTTATCTGAACTCATTTTTTTTTCTCTCTGTGAGGCGGCGATTTAAAGAGAAAGTTAAAAGTTTCGACTCGATTCATCAATTGGCAAACGCTAAATTCCCTAATAAATAAATGCCTTCAAAATGTTGACGAATCCAGGAAATGAGGAATAAGAGAGAGATTATTTAAAACAACATGACTCAAAAACTATTTAGAAATGAGAGAGAGAGAGAGAGAGAAAAAAAAACAAAAACTATTCTGTTCTATGAAAGAAAAAATTCTGTGATTAAATAAAGGAAAAATGTGAAGAATGAGGGGAATCGGCCAAGAATGAATGCAAAGCCCATCATTTATAATTGGAGAATATATCTATTTTGTAGACGTTTTGGCCCAATGGAGCCCTCTGCAGTCAAAAAAAAAAAAAATATGGGCAATGACTTCCCTCGTATATTCTTTTGGAATTACGTCTGCGTGTATGTGTGAACACGATTGCTTATTTGTTTATATTTACATGTTTTTTAATGACACCTGTATGATCTTGTTTTGATTTTTCTTGAATAAAAACTTTTTAAAATTAAGCATCTATATATATCTATATCTATATATAATAATTGCGGAGTGTCCGTCTGTCTGTCCGTCCGTCTGTCCGTCTGTCTGTCTGTCTGTCCGTCTGTCACGTCTCTGTTTGACCTGCCACCGAGGACTGGAGCTCTAAGCGGGTGGTAATAAATTTATTTATTTATTTATTTATTTTTATTTAACTTCCCGTTGGAATTTTGAAACGAAATTTTTGCAGTTTTAAAGAGGACCTTCTGGAGAGTCCCGGAAAAATACTCGGGTCCCGAAATTCCTATAACTTTTTGAGTTATTAATTCCTAAAGTTACGATTTCTCCCATAGGAAATGTATAGAGGAATATTTTTGTATTCTTTTCATTTGTGTATTCCATGAATGTAAACAAATCTTCAAGCAGGCACCGGATTGGAATACGTAGTAATATTATAATAATTTTCTTTTTTAATTAAGAAAAGGCGAGGGTCGCCGCAGGCGGGCCCGAGCCAGCGGGGGGGTCCACGGGGCGCAGCCCCCTGGCTAGACGCCAGCCCGCTTCTCATATTTAAGGCGAGGGTCCGCCGCAGGCGGGCCTGAGCCAGCGGCTGGGGGGTCCAGGGGGCGCAGCTAGTCTATATATATAATTCACTAATGTCCGTCTGTCTGTCTCGTCTGTCACGCTCTATTTAGGCAACTTCCCGTTGGAATTTTGAAATGAAATTTTTTATGCATAAAGAGGACCTTCTCGGGATTACAGGAAAATTATTTTCATCCCGAAATTCCCATAACATTTTGAGTTATTAATTCTTAAAGTTACGATTTCTCCCATAGTAAAGGTATAGAGAAATATTTATGTATTCTTTTGATTTGTATATTCCATGAATGTAAACAATCCCAAGCAGGCACTGAATTGGAATGGAATAATAATAGATTTTCTTTCCTTAATTAAAAAGAAAAGGCGAGGGACGCGCAGGGGGCCCGAGCCAGCTCACGGGGGTCCAGGGGGCGAAGCCCCCTGTCTAGACTCAAAGGCGGGCGCCACCGGTTCTCATAATTAAGAAAGGGCGAGGGTCCGCCGCAGGTGGGCCCGGAGCCAGCTGGAGGGGGGTCCAGGGGGGCAAGGCCCCCCGGCTAGGCGCGAAGCCCGCCGAAGGCGGGCGACGCGGCTAGTTTTATCAGAATATAACAAAGAAATTGAAAAGTTCGAAATTTCTGAAAAAACTTTTTAAGTAAAGTACTACTTCCAAGTGACGTATTTACTCCAAAAGTTGATAGAAATCTACAATTTTAGTGTAAGGGGCATATACCAAATTTCATCTATCTAGCTGTTTTGGTTTTTAAGCAATCGTGTTCACACACACACACACACACACCCAGACAGACATAATGCCCAAAATGGACTCAGGAGGTCTAAAACGTGGAGAAAGATCAAAATCTCGAAGTCGAATTTTTTTAACGATTACAATACTTTCTCTTTATATTCTATAGGAGAAAGTAACAAGCGTCTCTCACTCCCGATAATAAAAAAAGCATTTTGATTTCTCGTCATTGCAAGCAGGCAGCCCTTATTTATTTATTTGATTTTTAATTGCGAGAATTCATTTATTTTTTCTAGCTAAAAGAAAGCGACCGAAGCAAAAACAAAACGTTTTTGAAT
This sequence comes from Euborellia annulipes, assembly GCA_023213315.1. NCBI lineage: Eukaryota > Metazoa > Arthropoda > Insecta > Dermaptera > Anisolabididae > Euborellia > Euborellia annulipes. The sequence goes on from JAKCPI010013642.1 coordinate 10,397, forward strand.
AAATAATCATTAAATGAATGATAATTTTCTATTCATTAGCAATTAGTCGGTGGTCGATCGATCGATAGCCATCCATGTATGTATTAATTTTATTTTATTTCATCTCCCAGGGGTGGGATTACACGGGGCGTGCTCGAAAACTCAATTTAATTAAAGTCTAACCGCATCATTTAAACCCCCCCCCCCACCCCCGCCATGATAAACCTTACAATTTAGGAATTTAAATTGGATCTCTGCTATTTGGATTATTTACAAACAAAATGATATTTTTACAGCATAGGAGCAGACAGACCATGTCGCGAAAACCACTTTTTTGGATTCAGGGGACCTCAAAACGTGTATATCCGTCAAAATCTCGACATCGAATTTTTGACATGAATTCAATACTTTCTCTCTATATATATATTACATATATAGATGTAAGAGAAAGCAATATTTATATTTTGTTACCATGGCCTCCTATGAAGTACAAGAGAGCTTCAAAGAATTTCAAGGGCAAAATGAGAATATACATTTTAAAGAGCATCTAAAAAATATTTGATTTTTGAATTTTTGGAGCGAATTTTGAGAAAATCGAAAGAGAACTGAATCTTGTTCAAAGGCCTCGTGTCAGGTCCCGTGGGGGTGCCTAACTTAAATATAAAATTTCAACAGGAGGGTGAATTCGGCAAATACAACATATTAAGACAAACTTAAAATATACAATACAAAAGAAAGAGTGAAAAAGGGGGAAAGTACACTCGCAAAGCTCGTCAAAAATCGTTCGTGCCTCCTGCACTTGTGAGTTGAATACAACAGAGATTGATGGCTGCATTCCGGGCTTCAGGTCAAACAACAATCTCTGTGGAGCCACCAGCGAAGTTTGTCTTAATATGTTGTATTTTGAGGTCCTGAGGAAGGATGACGTATAGGCCCAGAAACGTTGACGTACGAAATAATTTTGGTCCAGTAAGTAATTCACTTCCGATGATGACACATACGTATAAAGTGTTAATGTTAAATAAATAAAAAAAAACCTTGTGTATCATACTTGAACTCCTATTAAAGCATAATGTTTCAACTAGAGCCAACGGTTACCTAATAAAGTCTTTTTTTCTTCACCTTCTTGTGAATTAGACGGCCCTTCTCCATACGATTATGTAAAATTTCAACCTCGTAGCTCAATTCAGGGCCGGATCTAGGGGGGCAGTGGGTGCACAGCCCCGGGCGGCAGATATCAGGGGGCGGCAATTAAAGAAAGATTTACTAAAAAAAAAAAGGTACAATGATATGAATTTTGTATAGAAAATTTTAAGGAGGGAGTGGCAAATTAAATTTTGACAAAAAGTCTCCTAGTTCCGGCCCTGGCTCAATTCCTTATGATTTGAATCGACACACACACACACACACACACACAGACAGAGCATGTTGCGGGGCTAAGGGGACCTCAAAATCATCAAAATGTCGACGAAAGTCGGAAAATGGGCAATTTTTGAGTTAAGTCTACCAAACGTTTCTAAAACGTGGCAAAGTGGCCAGAATATATTTCCAGTAAAAAGATCTTTTTTTTTTTTTAATTTATTTAGGGTTGGCTACACGGCCATTCCCTTTTTACATACAACACATAAAAACAAATAAAATACAAAATATACAGATCAGTGTACATAATATATAAATAAAAATTACATTATACCAAGAATATTAACAAAACAATACATTTAGAAACAAATGGTCAAAATTAAAATACAACTTAATTAAAAAAGTAATATAAAATACATATTAAGAGCAAATATTCACAAATAATATAAATAGAAAAAAACATAGTAAAGTGTCCCACGAATAGAAAGTATAACTGATACAAACAACACCAACAAAAAAATGCCTGGACCCTAATATATATAAATTCATAAATAACGGTTATCGTAAATGTCTTATATGGCCTGAGCTGCCGAGAAGACAGTGTGAATGTGTGTGTGAGTGTGAGTGTGAATGAGAAAAGTGTGAATGCTTTTTTTAAAAAAAAAAAAAAAAACACCAACAAAAGAACAATGATGTGTCAGTAAAACGAACTTAGAGAGTACACCTGATTACAAAAATACCAATTAATAAGAAAGTGGTATATCAGTAAAACAAAACTAGAATATACACCTGATTAGAAAAATACCATTTAAAAGGGAAAAAACGTAAAACAATAGAAAATATACCTGATTACAACAATACCAATTATAAACAGAAAGTGGTGTATAGGTAAAACAAAAATAGAAAATATACCTGATTACAACAATACCAATTATAAACAGAAAGTGGTGTATAGGTAAAACAAAAAAATAGAAAATATACCTGATTAAAAAAAAAAAAAAAAAAAAAAAAAAAAGAATTCACAAGAATGAGACGAATGCAAAAAATCTTTGTCTCTGTGTTGAAAACAAAGCACGTAGGAAATGAAATTTTATATTTAATTTATTACGAGTATATTGCAATAGAAGCGGACCTTTTGCTCACATTAAGTTAAGGCTGTCTGTCTCTCCATGAAACTTGATATAGGCATATTACAAAGTAAAAAGCTCGAGTCATACTTGAACAGAATTCAATTTTGAATTAATGACTTTGGCTAATAAAGCACACGCTCTTTAATATAAAACAGAGATCCCTTTACTCTTCTCTCTCCTTTTTATCTCCTGATTTATAAGAAATTACGACAGTAGTTTTAAGACATTTTGGTTGCCTAAGCTCAAGGCTCTCTCGAGATCAATTTGTTGCCTCTAATTAATTAGCTGGAACCTTTCAAAGGAAATGGACTAAAATGCTTGTTTCCATATGGGCAGAACTAACGCCATCTCTTGCCGCCTACAGTAACCAGCTTCTGAATCGGCTAATAACTTAACAATTTTGATTAAAATTCATAAGAGAATAGATCGTCTTTAAAATATATATTCCCATTTTAGTGTCAAAATTGTTTCAAGCCCCTACAAAAAGTGTGACAAGAATAGAATACCGTACAACGTACAATTATCGAAGGGAAGAGAAAGTGCGACCAGTCACGCCAGATTTTTTTGATAGGCTATAAATTAAAGAAGATATTTATTCCAAAGTAGTGGACTGTGATGCATAAATGGATAATTATGGGCAATAAAAAAGACTCTCTATGCTGGTTCTAATCCCGGAGACGTTTCGGTTCTTTTAATTTAAGAGCCATCCTATCACCTAATCTAAGAACTGAGAATGACTTTTAAATTTAAAGAACCGAAACATCTCCGGGAACCAGCATACAGAGTCTATTTAAAGAAGATATTTTGTAAAAATTGCGGCATATGATTTAATCCAAAGGGTGTCTAGGGAGCGTAAAAGCGACGCAGAGGTCGTCGAAGGAGGGCGGCACAGCTAGTTGTTATTAAACGAGTTATTTTATGATTATAGATAAAATCAATACTACTGCAACACTTGGTGTATATATGAATATCTATCAATGAGAAGGGAATCTAATTTTGATATTGATTTTAAGATTTAAATAGATGAAAGGTTTGGTCTCTGAAACACGTTCTGATTCTCTCTCTTTTCTGTCTGTAATCGCTTTATCGATCCAAACCATTTAGGTTTTAATAATCTCTATATAGCTCAGATTTTATATATAGAGTGTCAAATGACAAATATTCAAATAAATAAATCTTACGAAATAATTATTGATCTTAGGAGTTTCTTTCTGTTCAAATAAGGGCATGCAAATAGAAGGTGATATAGAGCATTACAAACACAACCATCTTCATCTCTAATGCCAATCTTTTTGAGGTGTGCCGAAACTTAGATCTACCAAGGTGGAGATCCTACTCAGAGGGGGTAGTTATACTTTCTGGAGTGTGACTCTCTTTATCAAAGCACACAAACTGCTCTTTTGGGTGTGTGACTGACGTTATAAGGATCGCCATTGATCGGAATTGATGATGCTCTTTGAACTTGGCAAAATGTTTGATCACTCCAGAGTCTTTGGAAGGAATCAGAGGGATAGTAGCAGTTCTGAGCTCTTGCCGGTTGTTTGGGGCCTCTCTTCTGAATGATGACGTCGGTCTGCACTCATTTGTTTGTAGACGCTATCTGCAGATAGGCCCATATATTGTCTTCAAACCCGATGGCACAGACCAGCCGATACAGGATCAGGATGTCTGCCGAATTGTCGAATGGGTGGAGGGGAAAAATCTAAAAATAAACATTGAAAAAAGCTAGACAATAGTCTTCGGGAGTGCCGAGAGCAAATTTATGGATGCCGGTACACAGAATAGCTCCATTTGATGTCTCTTTTCTGCTAACATCAATTAGGCTCTAGAACCGAATTAATTTGCATTCATATACTAGCCGCAAATTTTTTTTTAGCTAACCTATTGAAAGAATATAATATAAATTTTCTTTCGTCAGGGGAGGCAAAACCAAAACACTTGGAAGTTAGATGGCGAACAATTGGAAGAGATTAAAAACTCAAGTATCTATCTTGCTGGATTTACCAAGGAAAAGATTCATTTAAAAAATATAAAAAGGAAGAATGCTGATAAACCAGTTATGGGTTGGGGGTGTCAAAAAGGAGCGTATAAAAGAAATTATATCTTTTTGATACAATATCAATCCCTTTATTGCTGTATGGAGCCGAAATATGAGAGAAGAGCAAGATCTCAATCGATGAAGGGAAGATAAATCAAATCAGCTCTGGGAGTAAGAAGAAATACTCGCGACTACTTGTGGCAAATGGAAGAGTCGACAGAAGAAATCTCAAAAACAACATCCTAGAAAAGACATCATAACGCTGATTAACATGGAAGATGGCAAATGCTGGAAAGAACATCAAACGGGTAACCGCTTCCTTGGCTGAACTGCATCGTCAAGATGGAGAGCGACGCGGAAAGACCTGGATTGATGGAAGAATTTGGTCCTGGGTGTTCTTGATAATCATGAAGAAGATAAGAAACCAGGAGACATAACAGCTATGGAACAGAATAGACAAATCAACAAGTGTCCTTACTACAGACTAATAAAGAAAAACGCCATGCAAGAAGACAACTTAACCAGGAGTGACATAAAAGAAGGAGAAAAGAGAACGGTACGAGACTCTCAGATGCGGGAACGATATAGGTCAGTGGAAAGGACAGAGTATATGCAGATTCTGAACAAAAAATGCGAAAGACTTGACTATTTTCTGACACGGGAATGTATAAAATGGAAAAAGAAAAAGAACAAACACATAGACGGCGACGAGAGTCGGGGAAGAGAAATAATAAGCGGACCAGACAGATATTTAATCCAAATATGAAGAGAACCCCCCGCGATGAAATAGAAGACGGGAAGAAACATAAAGTGAAAAAGGGGTTTTCTTTTGTACACCTACCATTATGTATAACTGAATATCAATATATGTAACGCTCAACTCCGTAAGGAGAGGGGTAAATCCACAATAAATAAATAAAAAATAATATACTAATGATGATTGGGAAAGCCCGGTGTAGATAGATCAACGACCAATTAAAATGTTGGAGGTATTTTTTATTCTACTATACAATCGACGTACGTTTCGTGGGGCCTCCTTCATCAGTACTAATGGCCAAACCATATCAGGCCAAACATCCCAAGGCCTTGGGATTCGAACCCAGGCCACCGACCCCGACCTGGTGCAATGGGCCGCACGCCTATGCCCCGGAAGGGCTGGAGATCCTGGAAGGTTCGCTTTTCGCAAATGGGATGCCCATTGCCCGAAATGTGCTTTTTTAAAACGTTGTTTGATTAGAAAAAGTGGGCGGAGTTAGGGTAACTTCCTCTTAGTTTGATTCTATCCATTCTATCCTTGGGTAATTTCCCAGGTGTTTGGTTCAAAATTGAGCATCCATGGGCAAGTCTTCGCTAGTCCAGCCCTCAAGCAAGTGGGCGGAGTCTGGTAAGCACTTGACCGCTTCCAGGGGTTTGATTTTCTCGCTTGTGCCAGTGGACACCAAAGTTTACACGTGATTCAGAGCATGTGTAAATAGAAAGTTCTACAGCTTGAAGTTAGCGCGATACAATTTTTTCGAAAAACGCATGTTTGCTTCGAAGAGGGTTATTGAGTTTTTAGGGTGGTAAAGTGGCTTACTACTTTATCGACAAGTAGGCGGGAAGATATGCTAATTGAAGGAAAACATGTGCGAGTCGATTTTGTCTGGTAAGGTCTCGGGCAGGCCCAAGCACACCTCAGAACAGCCCAAGAGCATCCAAGAGTAGCCTGAGGGCTATCTTAGTTTTCACACAGCAAGGACGTGTATCTGGGGAAATGTGGGCTTGGACTACTTGTGCCCATCCACGTCGGGCTTGAAACAAACAAACCAATATAGATTATCTTGTGTCCTCTAAGGCGCCTGGGGCGGGAATGAAAGTCTCCCCTACGCCCCCATCTAGCGCGCCACTGCTCTACCCCCCCCATCTTTGTTCGC
>JAKCPI010013643.1:0-14873 GCA_023213315.1 Euborellia annulipes
CTAGCAATAGACACTCCTGGAAAAAAAATAAAAATTATTAAATATGATAGTATAGAAAGATTCGTGAGTTTGTTTGTAGAAAGTGAGAGTTAACATTACGCATTAAAAATAATAATATAAGTTTTAAAACGAAATGATTGAAAATGAAATATGCAAATGATAAATACCCTTTCAATTGAAGTGAGATGAGCCCCCCCCTTCGGGGTGTGTCCTCTTATTCTCACTAATAGAATAATAGAACTAATAGAAGAAATGATTTTTGCACAGAGATGAATTCAACTAAAAGACTTGCTTTCTATCAGCTCACAATTAAAAATAATTTCCAATTGCGTATGTGCTGTTTATGTGACGATAATGATGACGAACATGGATGTTTTTTTTCTAAGGTCTCTCTTCTGAAACAAAGAAATATTATTATTAAGCAATTACGATTATTTTTTATCCTATTCAATCATTAAATATTCAATAAAGATTATTTTATTAAATCATTGTTTTATTTATCCCTTAATCCTTTCACAAATATTCTTTTAATTCTAATCCTAATATTGGAATATTTATATTTAAAGAATAATTATTTGACTCATATTACGAAAGAGAGGATTTAGTAAACATATTCGCACATTTGTTAAATATAATTTTATAAATCGTTGATGACAAATAAGAGTGAAATTAAAAGTATCAACAGATTTATGCTGAGGAACTTTGACAGATGATACAATTTAATATATCTCTCTTTAGAATTAGAATTCAAGGCGCATGTCATTATTCTATAACTAATTAGCCCATGGGATATTATTTAAACCCCTAGTACAAGAGGGGGATACTCTACCACTGTGCTATGGCCAAAGAACGAGAATGAATGTAAACATAATTAAAATTATAAATAAGAAATTATATATAATATTTAAGATATTATATACATCGCGTAGATAAGCCGCGAAACGGAGATTTATATAATTAGATATTACTTCATGTACCCGAAGGTAAGGGCACACTGAGCGCAAATCGGTGGATCCGTGGTTCAACTCCCGGCGGCACACCCTTATATCTTTTTTCGGGTACATGAAGTAATATCTAATTATATAATTAAAATTGAGGAATTAGTTCTTAAATTAATTCTTTAAAATAATTTTTATAAATAAAAAATTCTAAATATTAAATTTCTAGTTTAATTGGAATGTAAAATTAATTTAGTCCCTTGTGGAGGAAATCAAATTATTTTCTTCAACTCACATGTATTATTTTCAGATGACCCTTGTCGACTTGGCCGCTGATTGACATACGGAGGATCCTGGAACAAAGGAAAATGATTTAATTAGTATATTCCATTATAAGCTACATATTTAAATAGTTAATAAAGTTTATTTTTTTATATGGTTGTTTTCCTCAGCCCAGCCAGATATTCCTTCCCTCAGTGGCGCAACCAGGATTTGCTCCTGGGGGGGGTTTCCGGGGGGGGGGGGGGCTGATCTCAAATATTTTTCTGTGAAAAATTTTTTTTTTTTTCGCAGAACCGAAGTTGTTTTGCCTTGCGGGGAAATTTTTTCCAGTCCGTAAAAATATTTTACCTTTTTTTTAGAGACGCTAAATTTTTGCCGCCCCGTGGAACCAAATTTTTTTTCCATGCGCCGCCCGCGGAACATTTCCTCTTTTGCGGAACCGAAATGATTATATTTTTTCTTTTCTTATTGTAATATATATATTTTGATTTTTTTTTATCTCCTGGGGGGGGGGGGGGGTTAAAACCCTAAACCCCCCTTTTTGCGCCTATGGTAATAATATATAGAAATTTGAATTTTTTTTTCTCCTGGGGGGGGGGGGGGGGTTAAAACCCTAAACCCCCCCCCTGGTTGCGCCACTGCCTTCCCTTATTAATAAGTTATAATTATTAAGATTTAAGAAATGAATAAATCTTAATTATCGCCCACGGGGCGTGGTGTAGAGGTTAGCGTGCTAACCTCATATACCAAACGTCGCGGGTTCGGACCCCAGGCAGTCCGATGATTTTATTTAAGCCATCTGGATACCAGATGGCTTAAATAAAAATGCCTGGACCCTAATATATATAAATTCATAAATAACGGTTATCGTAAATGAATCGTTTATTTCAGAAAGCACCTAAGGGACAAAATTTCAAAAAATGTGTTTTTGGTGCTAATGTACAATTTAAAGGTAAATACATCTTTTAGTGCCGAACTAACCAATGTTCCTCATCAGCAATGCTATTTGGCAGCCTTGAAAATAATCCGTTTATTTCAGAAAGAACCTAAGCGCCGTCGCTTAGGTTCTTTCTGCGGTAAATTTCACTCGTGCCCTGTAGACATCACGTGTTTTGTGACTCGCAGCCGTCGCTTAGGTTCTTTCTGCAGTAAATTTCACTCGTGCCCTGTAGACATCACGTGTTTTGTGACTCGCTGGTTTGATTCAAACGTTACCTAACCAGTGGCGTACCGAGGGGGGGGCGGGGGGGGGGGGCGGTCCGCCCCAGGCCTCGAGCCGGCATAGGCCCCCATGTATTTATAAAAAAAAAATTAATGAAAATTTCCCTTTCAGAGGCCCCGGGGCCCTCAGGGCTCAAGTAAAAAAGTGAAAATTTAGATAAAAAAATGAAAATTTCTCTTTGAGAGGCCCCGGGGCCCTTGGAGTTCAGGGATATAAGGTATTTTAAAAATAGTTTTGTGTATGGAGGAGATGGATATTTAAAGATGAGCATCCCCCCCAAAAAAAAAAATTCAATATAAGGCCCCCTCTTCTAGTGCCGCCCCAGGCCCCCAACTGCCTCGGTACGCCTCTGTACCTAACACTGAGTAGCTAGTTTTCGTGAGTTTTCGATGAAAATTAGGTGTTATTTTGTTGTTTATTATTACATTATAACTGTTATAGTTCTTAAGCCATGTCGGATAGTTCAGATGATGAACCTATTCCCAGGCGTAGGCGTGGTGTTGTGCACGAAGAAAAATACAAACGGAACATTATTCGGAATGCTAGGCTCAAAGGACTGCAGTACGTCTCTGTATATACGCTGTGTATATAGACATACTGTAGCGTGTAGTCTACTTGTATTTTTCGATTTAGGCATAGTCAAAACACTCTTTTTTATACTTAAGTGTGTCTATTACTTACCTTTGATACCAAAACAGGTAAAAATTAATGGTTTGACTTAATTTCAATAATAATTTTTAAAAAATCACTCGTTTATTTCAGAAACCACCTAAGTGCAATTTTTTTCAAAAATTAATTACTCAAAAACTTAAAGGAAAAAAAATAATTTTTTTAATAGATTATCCCAATAGCATGTTTATGATTTGATAAAAAAATATTTGAAGTAGACTAGACCTATACTTAAGCTGCAAAACAGTTTTTTTTAGTTTTCCGAAAGTTGAAAAAAACGCACTTAGGTGCTTTCTGAAATAAACGATTCAAATGTCTTATATGGCCTGAGCTGCCGAAAAGACAGTGTGAATGTGTGTGTGAGTGTGAGTGTGAATGAGAAAAAAAGTGTGAATGTTTTTTTATAAAAAAAAAAAAAAAAATCTTAATTATCTCAATTTGTAAAGCAAGTGATTTGTGAATATTTGAAAAGTATTTGGTCGTTATGAATATACAGTTCTTGATTTTAATAAGAGCAGATGTAAATATTAATATTTAAATTAGGGAAAAATAAAATTTTGATATTACAGAAGGGCATAAGTTTAAAAAAAGATTTTTTTCTGGTCAAATGGGTATTCTAATTTTTTTAAAATAATTTAGTCTAATGCGAAGTAATAGAAAACAGTGAAAATTTTTTAAAATGTTTTTTCAACTATTTATTGAATAAACATTTACCCGAAAAGAAAATTCATTAAAAGTTTTATTTATTTATTTATTTATTTTTTCAAATTAGAACAGAGTAATTAAATGAGAAACTTTTGTCCGATTAAAAAGAAATAGATTTTAGTCAATTTCTAATTTCTAATTATAATATTAGTTCGATTTGTAATTTAATCTCGAATTTTTTAAATAGAGTTGGACCATCCAGCTAAAAATAATCCCAATTATAATTATAGAAGTGTGAATGTGTGTGTGAGTGTGAATGAAAAAAAAGTGTGAGTGTTTAAAAAAAAAGATAAAAAAATAAAGAGGAGATGTATAGATTCGTAATATTTCTTTTCAAAATTACTAGATCGGCACTTCCGCGGTATCATTTTAATTCACTCGCACCGGGACGGTCAGAGAGAGCTCTTACCCTCTCCTGTCCTATTCATTGATCTGGAACAATGTCCCGGTCGTTTGTTGTAACACCCTGAGGCTCTATGTACATTTTAAAAATAAATAAATAAATAAAAAACTAATTTTTTTTCAATGACACCTACACTCCCCCTCCCCCTTTCAACAGCTCATATCCACCCTCTACCCTTCGTGAAATACAAAATATTTTATTTCATATTCAAAAGAATCGTTTTTCGCAGTCAAATTATTTGTTTCTATCATTTTTTTTTTTTCAACGATAAAATGCATAATAATTACCTTTAATAAGACTCTCAAGAGGGTGTGCTGGTTGAGGGTGAGGTCAGGGTCGGTTACACTATATTAATTATTCTTTGATTCACTTTAAACACAAAAAAGATAGAAGCGCCTGCAGCCCTGCAACGCGCTCGACTCGACTGAAGGAGAGAGAGACTTGTCTTTCTATAGGAATAAAACAGATCAAAATAACAATTCCCTTTTTATTAAAAAGTAAAAAAATACCGTTTGCTCTAATCTAACTGTATTTAGAGATGGAAAAAAATGTCAACAAGTGATTTGGAATATTCCAAGGCCTTTCTTAAATAATCAACCCTTCATCCCCCCCTCCCTAATCAAAATAATAATCGACGCTATTTTTTTTTGAATGTTTTCTATTTATTTGGCTTCGATTTAGCTAAAAAAAATTAAAAAAACATTTTTTCCAATTTTTCAACCCCTTATCCAATCCTAATAAATAAATAAAATAATTAACAATGCTATCGCCTTCGGCGAGCTTCGCGTCTAATCAGAAAAAAATAAAAATCCTGAAAAACTTCCCTGGGATTCGCCTTTGGGTATTTATTCATATTTATTATCTTAATTAAAAACTCCGACCATGGGCGTAGCCAGAGGGAGGTAAGGGAGCCTACGTCCATGACTTCGTCCCAGAATCTTCTAAATTATTTTAATATTTTATTTATAAAACTAGCAATCATTTGGAAAATTGATCTTGGTGGCCAATATTCGAGTCTCCCCTTAGACTAGTTTTTTAAATTCTCTGTTTTATCATACAATGGAATTCTCCAAATTCAATGCTAAAGAATTTTATATAATGTATTTGATTAAATGAATTTTAAAACGCAACCCCACAGTAAAAACTACCCTTATTATCATTAATACATTACATAACCGAACAAAGAGAAAAATTTTTTTTTTTAGATTAGAGAAAAAGTAAATATTTTATAGTTAAAAAAATTATTTTTTAATAATATATTATCTGAATTAATCGAGGTAAAAATTATTATTTAAATTATGTCAAAGTCTTAAATGGCGTAAGTTGCCGAAAAGACTGTGTGAATGTGTGTGTGAGTGTGAGTATGAATGAAAAAAAGTGTTTAAAATTTTTTTTTTTTTTTTTTTTTTTTTTTTTAAATTTGAATTTTTTTTTTCTCTCATTCAAACATTAGGCCTATATAAAGTACAAGTGGAAAAGCCCGACCAAGGCACCCCTCCCCCGCCCTCTGGACCCCTTTGCTCGCCTTCAACGCAAATTTTGAAGTTTTAAATTTCACGCTTTGACTCAACTTCCTTTTATTCTGGCCAATTAGCACCCTGATAAACACAGAGACTTAAACAAATTTAAAAAAAAATCGCACTTATTATACTGCTGATGAGAGATAAAAGTTTAAAAAAGCAACCCTCCTATTCATTTCTATAGGCCTAATATAGAAGGCAGATAATGTTTTTAAATATAATTAGAAATATTTTTCTATGATAGAATATTCCCAGAGTGAATCAGAATTTATAAGAACTGTTGGGAGCCGAATCAAAAAAGAGAGGGAGGTTTTTATAAATTTAAATTTAAATGTTATTCAAATATTATAAAATGAGGGGGGGGTTGTTATACTCGAGATATTAAAATAGAGAGAATCTCAGGAAAATGAAATTATTTGTGATATGAAATAAAAAATTTGATTGTCAGAACTCACCTATAGCAGAGAGGGATGCTCGAAGTGCGCTGAGATGGGGATGCTTGAATGAGAAGGACGATGATGAAGGGAGAAGACGACCTCTAGCAATAGACACCCCTGAAAAAAATAAAAATTATTATTTTTTCTTATTAAATATGATTCGTGTGTTTGTGTGTAAAAAGAGAGAGTTTACAATAAAATTAAAAATCATAATAATATTTTAATTAGAATGGAAAATGTTCACACCTTACCACCCTCTGTTAACATTATTAAAAATAATAATATAGTTTTAAAACGAAATGTTAATCAGAGTTATTATTTATATCATTGACGAGAGATAAAAGTTTAACAATTTATATTTTCAATTATTAGCTAAATTCTCGGAAATAGGGGTGGAGGGGTGAGGAGGGAGCGAAAGTAATTTCCTTAAATGTAAAAATTTTACAAAACACACACACACACACACATACCATGGATTCAGGGGACCTCAAAACGTGTGTATCCATCAAAATGTCGACATCGAATTTTAGACAGGAATCCAATACTTTCTCTCTCTATATATATTAACATATATACAGGTAAGAGAACGTAATCGAACCAGGAAGAAGGCACAAGAGACTATTATTCTCTTTGACTACAAAAGTATGAAACAACTCATCAGATTAGATCTGAAAAAATGTTTACATTTCCTTTTCATATACTATATCAAACAAGAAATGAATTGCTATTGAATTGAAGAACGAAAAAAGAAAAAATCTGGTGTGACTGGCGCACAGCACACAACTTTCTCTTACCTTCGGTAATCGAAAGTTGTGTACTGTGCTTGTCTCACCAGATTTTTTGTGTCGACATGTATTTAGTTTCCGACAGTACGGTACATTCGATTTTCAAGATGTAAAATTTATAAGTATGGCGAAATATTTATATTTTGTTACCATGGCAACCATTTCTCCTATCTTTTCTATGGAGTACAAGAGTAAAGTGGTCTTCAGAAGATTTCAATCACAAAATGAGAATATACATTTTAAAGAGAATCTAAAAAATAATTGATTTTTGAATTTTAAAAAAAATCGTTGGAGCAAATTTTGAGAAAATCGAAAAAAACTGAAAAAGTGAATCAGTAAAGTACTAGTACTTTTTGGTCGATTTTGTTCAAAAGCTTCGTGTCACGTCCCATGGGGGTGCCTAGCTTAAATATAAAATTTCAACTTCCTAGGTCTTTTCGTTCTTGAGATATCTTGTTCACAGACACACAGACAGACAGACACACAGACAGACAGACACACAGACACACAGACAGACAGACCATGTCGCGAAAACCACTTTTTTGGATTCAGGAGACCTCAAAACGTGAAGATCCATCAAAATCTCGACATCGAATTTTTGACATGAATCCAATACTTTCTCTCTATATATATATTACATATATACATAGGTAAGAGAAAGTAAAAAAAGAAAGGTTTCCTTTGAGGAAATAGAAAAATGGGGCTGAGAGTAAAGAAAAAAAAAAAGCTTTAGAACACAAAATGTAATTCTTTTGTGTGTATAGGTGTACAGGATCCGGGTCAAAGAAGTTTCCATTTTGCATATTAAATACTCGTGCGAAGTGCAATTGAGTTGAGTGCATGCATCTAGTGCAACCAGATAGAGTTGTTTATTTATTAAACCACTTAAAATATTAAAAAGGTCTATTATGTTTTAAGTATCGAATACAATTAAGATTTGAAACTTTATTTTCTAATTATTTAATTTTTTTATGACATAGTTAAGGGATATTAGTGAAAATATACAATTCATATAATAAATATATAATTGCATATACCCATGATATACATGTAGGCCTATATATTTGAAATTTAATAATGATATATATAAATTGTAAGTATAGGTATATCTGTATACCTCTTATATATTAAGGTGGGCGTCTCGGGGTGCTAATTTTGAGAGTTTCTAACGGCCACAATTTTGAAGCTATCGACCTAAAAATTTTTTTTAATTAAAGCTATTTAAAATATCTACAACTTATAGAAGCCCTTTTTTTGATTTTCGAAAAAATAAATTTTTTTTTTAGATTAATCGCATTAAATAAAAGATATTTTTTAAAAAAATTCGCTCTATATCTTATAGATAATTAAATTAGTAATCATTGTGTTAAAAAATAATTAATTTTCTACCCTTAATTAATTAGCTAGAAACTTTAAAATGAAATGGATAAATCCCTTGTAGAGAGGTATTTAAAAATGAGTTCGCTCCCCCCCCTCACTGGGGACCTCCCGAAAAATTCAATATACACCTCTGGTACAAAATGTATATAGGCCCCCTCTTCTAGTACGCCCTAGGCCCCCAACTGCCTCGGTACGCCTCTGCTTATACCATACACGTGTATATATTTTAAAAAATGTAGTAAATATGTAAAAAGTATAAAATAAAATATTTTCAGATAGATAGATAACTCTTTCTGCAAAAAATCCCTGATATATACATCAAACAAGTAGTGAAACAAGTAGAAAGATTTCAACAAGAATGTCTGTGTCCTCGGGCTTGGTGTAATTGGTAGCGTGTTTACCTGGTTCAGACCCCAAGCAGTCCGATGATTTATTTAATGTAAACAAATCCTCAAGCAGGCACTGGATTAGAATATTGGATCTCACCACAATAGCCCTCTACGAGGAGAGGGAGTTGCTGTGACATCCCGTCCTGTGGAAGGGACGTAAAGAAGGTTCCCTTCCCTCTCTGTCTTCGAGCACGTAAGCACCTCAGGCGAATAAATGGGGATCCCGATAGGAATTTCAAAAAATAAAAAAATAAATAATTCTCTTTCACTTACAATGCAAACTTTCAAATCTGATGGAACTTGGATTTCAAAAATAACTTTTGTGTATTTGATCTATTAATTGGTTAACCGTAAGAGAAATAATGTCAACGTATGACAATTTCCCTCTATTGATTAAGGATTTCAATACCAAAAAATGGAAAGGAGATAGATGCAAACGAGCCTTCTCTTTGAATAGAGAGATAGATATTCTATCAGAGTTGAAAGAGAGAGAGAGAGAGAGAGAGAGAGAGAGAGAGATGCGATGTTGCCAAGTTGCAGCTCAGCTTCATCTGGTCATTAATACGTAATGGGGTCGGAATCGGTGCTTTGCTTGCTTCGTGGGTGTCTATTTATATTTATAAGCAGAGCTTGTATAACGCAGGGCCAACTTTGTTGTTGTTGTGTTGTTGTTGCCTTAATTACAGGTAGTAGCAATTGCCTATCTGTCTGACACCTCGTAATTTAAACAAATCAGCCTCAAATCTCAAACCCTCGCCTCCTCCTCTTTATTAAATTCGAAGATTTATTATTTTAACTCCTATAAAAAATTTTTCTTTATTTATTTTCAACAGGTAGTGGCATAGAAGGGGGGAGAGCGGGATTTTAGAAGGATAATCTCTTTTGCGATTGCGTTGCAGGAGTAAATAAAAAAAAAGGACTAAGAAGGCTTAAAACACATTTAAGAAACATACTAGGAGGAAATCGACTCAATCAGAGAGGAGATATTTCTTTAAGGTGCGCGTCTCGAAAAACCGTTAGAACACGATTCACCACCGAGTTTACTCTAGGCGGCAAGAGATGGCGTCAGTTTTCCCCATAGGGATACAAGGGATTTATTCCATTTGAAAGATTCCAGCTAATTAATTAAGGGTAAAAAATTAATTATTTTTTAACACAATGATTACTAATTTAATTATCTATAAGATATAGAGCGAATTTTTTAAAAATATTATTTATTTAATGCGATTAATATAAAAAAAAATTTTATTTTTTCAAAAATCAAAAAAAAGGGCTTCTATAAGTTTTATATATTATAAATAGCTTTAATTAAAAAAAAAAATTGAGGTCGATAGCTTCAAAATTGTGGCCGCTGGAATCTCTCAAAATTAGCACTCCGAGACGTGCACCTTAAAAAAAATTTTAATTCCCCCCTCCTCCTATATGAGAAATTCCGGGCCGTGATATCCATCACACTAATTTATAAATAAGAAATTATATATAATATTTAAGATATTATATATATCGCGTAGATAAGCCGCGAAACGGAAATTTATATAATTAGATATTACTTCATGTACCCGAAAAAAGATGTAAGGGAGTCGAACCACGGATATACCGATTTGCGCTCAGTGTGCCCTTACCACTAGACCACAGCACGACATTTGGGTATATGAATTCAGTTGGAAAGCAAATTTAGTCTGTATCATCTACTTGAAACAAAGTCGAAACTCACTTTTTGTTGAGCAGCAGTTGAGAAAGTTGAAAAGAAGACTCGGATCCTCGAATAGGGGAAACTCGCAGGCACAAAGTTTTTCAAGTTTTCAAAGTGTTTTGACCTGAAAAAAAAATTCATATTAGTAAAATTATAGTAAAATAAAATTTCTCTATTTTGTTTTTTATGAAAAAACATTTTAAAATATAAAACTCTTTAGGAAAATTCTGTAATTAAGTAGGGCTCGGATTTTGCATGCTTTTTTTCTTAATTGATATCCTTCAAATTTTTTTATCTGGCTGTTTTAGGGTATCAGGATCCACCCAGAGAAATCTTATTTTGCATATAAATGCATATTTTGGAGTTTAAGTGCATATTTAAGCTATATTTTGCATATTTGTTTAAAAAAGAGCTGCAAATTTTTATAATCTCGTTGCCTATTTTAATGTAAAAAATCTGGTGTGACA
This sequence comes from Euborellia annulipes, assembly GCA_023213315.1. NCBI lineage: Eukaryota > Metazoa > Arthropoda > Insecta > Dermaptera > Anisolabididae > Euborellia > Euborellia annulipes. The sequence goes on from JAKCPI010013643.1 coordinate 10,891, forward strand.
AGCACAGAACACAACTATCGATTACCGAAGGTAAGAGAAAGTTGTGTTCTGTGCGCCAGTCACACCAGATTTTTTGTGTTGACATATATTTAGTTCCCGACAGTACGGAACATATGAATTCAGATGTAAAAGTTATAAGTATGGGAAAATATTTATATTTTGTTATGTATACATTTCTCCTATCTTCCCTATGAAATGCAAGAGTAAAGTGGACTTCAGAAGATTTCAATTGCAAAATGAGAATATACATTTTAAAGAGAATCTAAAAAATAATTGATTTTTGAATTTAAAAAAAAATCGTTGGAGCAAATTTTGAGAAAATCGAAAAAAACTGAAAATAATATATCAGTAAAGTACTAGTACTCTTTGGCCGATTTTGATTAAAAGCTTATTTTCACGCTCCCGGGAGGTGTTTAACTTAAATATAAAATTTCAACCTCCTAGCTCAATTCCTTCTTGATATACATAGGTAAGAGAAAGTAAAATTACACAAGCATTTAAAAAGATCCTGGCAACTCGTGGTCGCCATGTACCAACTCACAAGTGACTACCCTCTGTGTTTTTTTTTTTACATATTTAATTCAAATCAGTTTTCTGCTAATTGTGAATGAAAATATTGCTTAATTAATATTAATTTATTACACCTGATGTGTATTGTAATAAGAAAAGCAATTCCACCCTTATAAATAAAGATTTTGCATGTTTAAGAGAAGATGAAGTAAACGATAATATACCGGTACCGTATATTTGGTTATAATCTTTAATTATACAAAATAAATTCCCTATAGGTTAAAATCACTTGAGTATCTATTAAAATATTAATATATGATAGAATAACTTTGTATGGGTAAATATTATTGAAATACGTCTTGTTAACAGAAAATTTGTTGTTATCTTTAAAGAAGAGAAGGAAAGACGAGGGAGAGAGAGAGTTAATGAAGATTAGAAAAATATTTACATAAAAAAATATTAAACAAGAGCGCCAGGAAGGAAAAGGAAAAGGCCTGGTAATTTATTGGTGTTTAACAAACATGTTATTAAATAATAATATACTTAGGGTGGAGAAAAAAAAAATTAATAAAGAGATCGTCAACAAACTTTTAAGAATGAATGAAGGCCTATTTATTTCTTCTTTATCAAATTATAAAATTTGAATTTATAAATAATTCAGAAATATTAACAGTTTTCAATAAAGGTGTCGCAAGTGGATAATAGGTTTGTTCGTTTCGCTTGCCATGGTAATAAGTGCAAAGCTGCCAAGGTCAAAAGGTGCAACATTCGTTCTGTTCGATTCAAGTCATGAACTTGAAAAATTAGTTCTTAATTTAAAACTTCAGTTGTCATTTTTGTCTTGGATTGTTTCGAATATTTTTATAACGTCGTTGATCCTTAAATAAATAATATAATAATAAAGAAAATTAATTTAAAAAAATATGAAAATAAAGTCTAAAAAACTTACTTATATTTTTTATTGTGTTAAATTATTTTAATCGAGGTGGATTGTAAGAAAATGGCGACAAAAGGTGGCCATCTACTAAAACTTTGGCGCTGTGATCGGCCTGCACAATTCACACCAGCTATTCCATTGGGTCACATTATGCAGCAAAATCTACATTTTCTGCCCCGGCCCAAGTTTCAAACGAATAGTTTTCAAGTTATGCTAGCGTTCACCAAAAAATGAAATGAAAAGAATGCAGGACAAAATGTGTAAATTACACTGCAATGGCAAGTAAAACGAACAAACCTACTATCTCAACAAAAAGTTAATAGATAAGAAATCTAATTCTTTGATGAAGGAAATTTTAAAATAAATTGCCAAATTCTTTGATGGAAAAGTATTTTTTGACGCTCCCGTGCTTGGTGTAGTTGGTAGAGTGCCTACCTTCTATACCGAACGTCTCGGGTTCGATAGTCCGATGATTTTATTTAAGCCATTTGGATATCAAATGGCTTAAATAGAAGGCCACGCCTGGACCCCTAATAGATATTTTCATGATATAATAGTTTCGTCAGGAGTTATATGGCCTAAACTGCCGAAAGGACTGTGTGAATGAGAAAAAAGTGTGTTTAGAACAAAAAAAAAGTATTTTTGACTATTAATAATTATCGCTAGACAAGTTATATAAGGAATATCCGGAGATTAAAACACCCGCTTTTTAATGGTCCACTTCTTATAATGACGGCTGAAAATATTGTGGGAATGGTCCAGCTGTAAAAGCTGGTCTCTTAATCTCTCGGATATTCCTTAAAATAAAATTTTTATATCGAAAACCACAATCAAGAAATTCTAAATTATAGAAGTGCCAATCATCAAAATGCGTCAGGCGAAGGGGAATTTACTTTTATTTTTGTTTTTTTTTTCTTTTCAAGTATCACTTTGTCATAGTAATAGGACCAAGACAGAAGAAGAAGTTTCTCTGTATTGGATAAACTAGGGAACTATTCATGAACAGGCATTACTAGATAAAAATGGAAAAGGACCTACTTACCAATGAATGCATTAAAGGGGTGGCACAGGAGCGGAATAGTAGTTTGAATTGAGATCTGAATGTCACATCTGAGTTCCTTAAACAGAGAAGTGGAGGCACGTACCCTGAAAAACATTGAAAGACTAATTTAATTTAAGCTTTTAATTAAAATATTCAATTAAATATTCATTGATAATATTTATATTAAAAAGTCAAAAAGAGTAGGGTCTGTCTTTTAATGATTTTCAAAGAAAAATGTGAAATATAAACACACACATACGCATACACACTTAAAGAAAGACATAGGCCTATATTTGAATAATATTTACTAAAAATAATAAAAAAAAATTAAATATCTTTATATATATAATTCTTCTGTACGTGTGTATGTGACTGAACTCCTCCTAAACGATCGGAACCGATTTAGATGAAATTTTCTGTGTATGTTTGTAGAGAGTCCCGGACAGGTTTTGTTTCACATATAACAATAAGTTAATGAGTAATTAACCGTTAAAATAAGAAAAAAATAAAAATTAGGAGAAAAGGGGCCATGGTAACAAAATATAAATATTTATTTACCCATGTTTACGGTTTTTTTTATTTATTTACATTTTGAATTCTAAAATATCGGCCCTCAAATTTTTTTTTTGTGTATCGGGAGAGTCCCGGAAAGAATATGATTCACAAAAAATCTTAAGTTCATGAATAATTAACCGCTAAAATAATCTCTACATATAAAAATAAAAAGGGAAGAAAATGTATGTACCGGTATGTATATAAGTAGGCGAGCAAGGGGGGTCCAGGGGGCGCAGCCTTCTGGCCAGACGGAAAGCCCCGCCGAAGGCGGGGCTTTGCGTCTAGTCAAATATAAATTATTTGTTAATATTGATTCTCAGGGAGAGGGATCTATTGAATGCTCAAAGGGAGTGTGATGTGTGTGATTTGTTCACCAAAAATCATTATTAACTTTGCCAATCAACCGTAGGTTGAGCAGGTAAAGTTAATGTAATCGTAAAAATAAATCAAAATTGAAACCAGCGCGCTGCCAAAATGCGTTTTGGAGGTCCCCTCAATCCATTTAAGTAGTTTTTGGAATGATGTCCTAATGATGCGGTAATTTTTTTCGTCAACGAAAACTCAAAAACTATTCAATCAATTGTTTTGAAATTTCGCACACATAAACTAGAGGTAAAGGGCAAGAACTGAAAAGCTTTTGGCCAATATTTTTTTTTTTACATAACCTATAATTTTTTTAAATATATATTCAGAAAACTAGACTTTCTCCTGAGTAAAATGATATATAATATTTGTATCTTAATTTGTCATAAATTTGTTAAAAAATGTATTTGAATTTGAAAATTTAGCATAGCAACAGAGCAAAATCAAAACAAATAAACAAACGCGTTGCTTATTTCTTTGAATATTAGGTGGGCAAAGTTGTGCGCTCGGCTTACTCTGACCCTTTTATTTAATTTTAATTATTCTTTATCAATATAAAACAAAAAATTAATCGAA
>JAKCPI010013644.1:0-17520 GCA_023213315.1 Euborellia annulipes
TTTTTCAATTAAGGTAATGAATTTGGTGGAAGATCTAATAAAATAAATTTTCACTCTCATACAGAATACAGGGGGGAAATTCACTTGCTCTGGGTAATGAGAAATGATAAAATTCAAAATTAATTCGATTATAAACCAATTACAGTATTTGTTCATGAAACATCTTATGAAACTAAATTTATTATTATAAATAAGATTCTCGATAATTCGAATTTTTCGTTAATTTGCTCTCTTCAGCTGTAAACTTCGGTAAATCGAAAAAATGCGAATTTAGATACACTCGATAAATCAAAATATTTTTTGTAACAAGAGGGGGCCGGAACGTTCTATAATTCGAACTAGACCACTTACCCTATCTATAATTGGAATTTTTCCTAGCAATAACTTTCCAATTCTCTTTAGCTTGTCAAGATAAGTGCAAGGCATTGTGTCCGAAAAAAAAAATTATCGCAGCAGTGGAAAGTGGTTAAAAAAAAGATATCGCCAAAATTTTCAATAATCCACCATCAACGCTGTCTACAATTCTGAAGAAAAAAAAAAGAAATTTTTCAAAGTCATTTGGACGGAAATCGCAAGCGGACCAGAGACGGTGAATTCCCTATTCTCTGGGGTTCGTTAATCAAGTGGCTCCCCTCAATGTAGAGCACAAAAAACTTACTTATTGGAGGTGCACTCTTCAAAGCGAAGGCGTTGAAACTGCATATAATAAAAACTCTAAATGATTCCATTTTTTTTCTTTCCTCTTGATAATTCAAAAACTTGATAATTCCATTTTTCTTGTAGAATTCGAATTATCGAGTCGACTGTACAATAATAGGCCTATTAATTACGTTTTTTATCTTCAAACTCAGAAAAAGACAATGGTCGAAAATAAAAAGAAGATTTTGATTAGCGCCTTTCATTTAGTTATTATAGCACTGTATTGTTATTTAATTTGATTTAGATATGATTAATTCTTCCTTTATAATATCAAAATTCTAAGAGCCAAATGTTTCATTGATGTTTAAAGGGAGAGAGCTCAGATTATCCTTTCCCATGCTTACGCCTCTGTGGCTCACCCCAAATAATGGAAAGAAAGGGGTTGCTGTACCATATCGGCCATTCTCATTAAATAGACAACCCTGATCTGCACACGCAAATTTATCATCAGTAATTAGGGAAAGGGCGTGCAAGCTGTGTCATCATCTGATCCTGAGGCTCAGGTGTGGGAGGGTGGGGCTCCAGGCTCTGGAATGCCGTTAACGCCCCATGTCAGTTGACAAGAAAAACAGAGATCCATTAAAACGAGCCCCTTTCTCGGAAAGTGCATTTCAGTCGTGCTAGCGAGATGTTCTAATTGGGCAGCTTCAGATTTCCTCCATCACACTTTTCAGGGTTTTGTTGATAATTAATTTGAGAGGAGAGGAGAGTGGGGGGATCGTTTCTTCTTTGAATAATATAAATGCATGATATTATTTGAAAATGAATTAAGTTCATTCAATTAGAGATAATTTGTTTTGAAAATTTGATTCTTAGTAAGAGGATTGAAGGAAAAAAAATCTTTCTAGGAATTAATCTCAAATTCCATACACTAATTGTTGAAGAGTATGCGTAAGAAGACTCCGAAGAGGAAAAATCTTTTATAATCCTTTTTTTTATTTATTTAAATTCGGAATAAATTTTATTACTTTAGTTAAAATTTTCCAACTAAATTTTCTTTTCCATGTTTACATTCTGAATAAATTAAAAAAATAATAATAATGAACGACTTATCGTCAGACCACCCACCATTAAAAATAAAATTTTTAAATAGACATGTAGTAAGGCCACCAAGTAGGCTAATAGAGGTGTTTTTGGACACTCAGAAAATTCATCAGAAATTTTCTGAATAGGAATATATTTTTATGATTAACTAAAAAATTAAAATTTTTTTTCAATCTAGAAAACTCAAAAAAAAAATTGGAAAATTTTGGTTTATAAATTTAAAAAAATCTGGTATTATTGGTCCCACAGTACACAATTTTCTCTTACCTTGGGTAATCGAAAGTTGTGCTAAAATGAGAATATACATTTTAAAGAGAATCTAAAAAAATGATTTATGAATTTATGAACAAATAGAAAAAATATTAAAATATATTAATTTGACTACAGTATTACAAATTGTGAATCTAAATAGAAAATGGAAGGAAAAAAAAGATGAAAAATGTTTAGATTACTAGAGAGTACTACATTACATCTGGCGTTTCTATTCACCCCACACATCTTAAATATGCATCTTTTTCTAAAAAAAATAAAACATACAGAAAAATCATATTTGTTACGCATTTGCAAAGTATGTAATAAATTCTATAGATAAATAAGGAATAAAAAAACTGTATAATTCAAATTCATATGTAGTTTTGAATGGTACTTACTTACAAAGTTTAGAAGATCACCAAAATCGGCGCGAAAGCGAAACCAAAGTGTCGTAACAATTGAACAACTTGAAGTGTTCCCAACCGTATAAATTATTACTTCCCTTCAACCTTACAGTATTAGCAACTCATAACCAAAAAATTACCCCTGTCCATTATTAGTTTTACAATTTCCTAGGTGTCATCAAGTTCTTTTTGAAAGTTTTGTTGCTTTTCACCCCACTGTTGCTATTCACCCCGTTTTACGGTAAAGTCAGGATAGAAGAAAAGGAGAAGAAAAACAGCAGCTAGTCGTATTTCATTATTTTAATTCCCATCATGTTGACGTTTCGATTCCACCCAGCCCAGTCTGAGGATGATTCCAACCGGAATCGAAACGTAAACATGATGGGAATTAAAATAATGAAATACGACGCTGCTGTTTTTTTTCTCCTTTTCTTGTATCCTGATTGAACTACCAGCTAATAGCTCTACGTATCTACTTAATACAAATAAAGTTTTTGGCTGTTCAATTTGTTAAAAAAAAGACAACTTTAATCAAAACTTTAGACATCTTAATTACACGAATAAAAATTTTAAATCATGAAAAAATAGAGAAATGGAAAACCTGGAATTATCAGGGAAATTTCAAATTATATCTCTGTAGCCACCCTGTTAATATATAGAGAGAAAGTATTGGATTCGTGTCAAACAATACTTTCTCTCTCTTCATATATAGGGTAAGAGAAAGTAAAATGTCACGTTTTTGATGGATATACACGTTTTTAGGTCCTCTGAATTTAAAAAAATGATTTTTGCAACATGGTCTGTCTGTGTGTCTGTCTGGGTTCAATTTAAAGCATGAAAGAATTGAGCTAGGGGGTGAAATTTTATATTTAAGTTAGACACCCACCTAGAACCTGAAAATAAGCTTATACACTTTTTCAATTTTTTTTTAATTTTTTCAAAATTCTCTCCGACGATTTTTATTAAAATTCAAAAATCAATTATTTTTTAGATGCTCTTACATAAAATTGAATTTTTTATTTTTTTTTTTATTTATAATACCACTAGCCCAAATAACACTTTCATAAGATGAGTCAAATAATTATTCTGCAAATATAAATATTCCAATATTAGAATTAGAATTTAAAAAAATATTTATGAAAGGATTAAGGGATAAATAAAACAATGATTTAATAAAATAATCTTTATTTATTTATGATTGAATAGGATACAAAATAATAGCTTAATATTTCTTTGTTTCAGAAGAAAAAACATCCATGTTCGTCATCATTATTCATCATAATTATAAAATAAACAGCACATACGCAATTGCAAATTATTTTTAAAAAAGTAAACTCAAGAAAGCAAGCAAAGCAAAGCAAGTCTTTTAGTTGAATCCATCTCGAGGAAGGAGCCATCTCTGCGCAAAAATCTTCTCTTCTATTAGTGAGAAGAAAAGGACACACAACCCTCATCTCACTCCAATTAAAAGGTATTTATAATTTGCATATTTCATTTTCATAAAGGGTTAACATGTTATTTTTGTATTTTCTTTCTTAACATATATTTATAAAATTATCCTTTTTTTAATGATGAAACCAGAGGGTGATAAGGGGTGTACATTACGGTGGTTCTTAGCTATAGGTATGGTTTTATGAAAGTTTAAAATTTGCTGCTCCCAACCCCTAATTGGTGGTGAGTTTTAAGGGTGTTTACTTTCTTTTATATTGTGTTGTTGTTCTTCTTCTTCTGTCCTCGCCCTTATTATTCTCGTGGTGCGGGGTCGGCGGTTATATTGTGTTGTAATTTGTGCGATTAAGACGTTCATCCCCAAACTCATTTACTCCCTTTGGTCATTTTTTTATTAAGGTAATGAATCATTTGCATATCTCATTTTGATAACGAATTAAATTTCTATTTTCTTTTTTTTTCTATCTTAAAATATATTACTTTGGGTAGCCCAATATAAAATTATCCAATTTTTTAGATATAATGAATTCGTGTACCCAAGGGGTTGCTATTTTTATAAATAAAATAATAAAATAATTTAGAAGATTATGGGATCGAGTTTTTAATTAAAATAATAAATATGAATAAATAAAAAAAATATTTTTATATAAATTTATATTTTTTAGTATTAAAAATTTTTGTTTTTGTATTATTTTATTAAATGTGTGGGGGAGGGGGGGAGGGGTTATACGATTAAATATTTTTAAGGGAGGCGTTGTAACATAAAGTTTGGAAACCACTGATTTGAAGTAAGACTCATTCTAAAAAATTATACTATGTGTAAAACCCAAAGGCAGGGAAGTTTTTCAGGGTTTTAATTTTTTTTCTGACTAGACGTGAAGCTCGCCGAAGGGGATAGCATTGTTAATTATTTTATTTATTAGGATTGGATAAGGGGTTGAAAAATTGAAAAAAAAAAATGTTTTTTAAATTTATTTTAGCTAAATCGAAGCCAAATAAATAGAAAACATTCAAAAAAATAACGTTGATTATTATTTTGATTAGGGTGGGGGGGGGATGAAGGGTTGATTATTTAAGAAAAGCCTTGGAATATTCCAAATCACTTGTTGACATTTTTTTCCTTCTCTAAATATAGTTAGATTTGAGTAAAAAGTATTTTTTTACTTTTAATAAAAAGGGAATTGTTATTTTCATCTAACTGGTTTATTCCTATACGAAGAGAGAGAGAGTCGAGATTCTCGTTCAGTCGAGCGCGTGGCCTGGTGACAGGCGCCAAGCTTGCTTGCTATCTTTTTTTAGTTTAAAGTGAATCAAAGTGAATAATTAATATAGTGTAACCCACCCTGACCACACCGTCAGCCAACACACCCTCTTAAGAGTCTTATTAAAGGTAATTATTATGCATTTTATCGTTGAAAAAAAAAAAGATAGAAACAAATAATTTGACTGCGAAAAGCGATTATTTTGAATATGAAATTAAAAATTTTATATTTCATTAAGGGTAGAGGGAGAATATAAGCTGTTGAAAGGGGGAGGGGGAGTGTAGGTGTCATTAAAAAAAAAAATTAGTTTTTTATTTTTATTTATTTATTTTTTTTTTTAAACACACACTTTTATCTCATTCACACTCAGGGATGGGCATGATCGAGATCCTTTTGGATCTAAATCCGAAGATCCGATCCGATCCAGGATCTCCGGATCTGGATCGAGATCCTTTGTTTTTAGTGGATCTCGGAACTGGATCGCGATCCGAATTGAAAGAGGGGTGGATTTAAGGATTTTGATCGAAATCCATTTTGTCTTCTGGACCTAGGATCGGATCGCTGATCCTTTTCAAAGGATCGACAATCCTGGATTTTCCGATCCTTTTTACAGGATCGCTAATCCTTCAAAACTTTTTTTTTTTTTTTATCAAATTGGCAGCTCTGCTGAACACCAGTTAATTTTAGTTCCTACAGCGCATGCCTGACTTTCCATCAGTTTTCTCCAGGGAGGTTTTCTCTGACTCGCAAGGCTGGGCCGTTTAATTCAACGATTTTTCGAGTTTTTGAGCTTCTTAAAAATACTTACCCTTTTGTAATTTTAGAATTTATTTTAATTTTTTTTTTTCAATTTCCGTTTTCAATTATTGACAAGAAATAATTTCTACCCCTTTAGATAAAATATAGAAATATTGAAGGACATAGAAGAATCCGTATATTTAAGTTTAAATTTGTAAAGATCGGCCCAAAAAAATGAAAGTTAGCCGCATATTTGCCAATTTGACCAACTGAGCTGTGAATCTTCCATCTTCTTGCAAGGGCTTCGGAATCGCCCACACCCCACCCGCTTTATCCTATATATTTTTTTTAGTTGAGGGATATTTACGGAAGGGTGAGGTGGGTCTGTCAGCTGGAATATGTAGAAAATCAGTGAAAAAATTGTGAAAAAATTAGAAAAAATTGATCATTTTTAATGATTTTTTTGCATTTTAAGGGACAAAATCCTCCCCCACATCTCCCCCTTGAATCCAAATGTTAATGTTTTTTAACTTTTCACTTCTCTAGACCTTCTGAAGAAATGTTAAGGCTAAAATATTCCTTTTCATCCCTCCAAATTTTTTTCGTGGCCCTATAATTAACGAAAAGGGGTGGAAATAAGTAGGGGGCTCCCCCCCCCGAAAACGGTACGTGCTGGGGGAAAATGGAGGTCATATTTGGATTCAGGAGGTCATTTTACTTAAGAATCTGAAGGAATTTTCTCGGGGCCAGAAAAAAACTTTCATTTTGTAGCACAGTGTTATCATCCCTTTAATACATTCACATCAGCCATATCCAGTTATAATGTTATTAAAAACATAACAACTAATTTAAAAAAAAAAATAAACCTTCAATCAAGAATTTTTTTCGGATTTGGATCTGGATCTTGGATCGGATCTGCGATCCTTTTCCAAACCGGATCGGATCGAGGATCGGATCGCGCGAACTGCCCCGGATCTGTGGATCGGATCGCTGATCCTTTGAAGCAGCCGGATCGGATCGCGGATCGGATCGCCCAGACTGCCCGGATCTGCGGATCGGATCGCAGATCCTTTTTAAAGGATCTTGCCCATCCCTGCTTGTATACCAAGGGTCGAGGGTTTGGATCCCAGGCAGTCCGATGATTTTATTTAAGCCATTTGGATTTAATTTAAAATTTAAAATTTAATTTAGCAATATTAAGCAAAAACTTTCTACTACCTCTTAAAGGAGTAACTTTAATGAATCACTGAGAGATTGAAATTTTATATTTAATAATTTCTAAAATTAATATTTTTTTAATAAAAATTTAAAAAATAGAGATAGATATTAAGGTGCGCGTCTCGAAAAACGGTTAGAACACGATTGACTACCGAGTTACTCGAGGCGGCAAGAGATGGCGTTAGTTTTTCCCATAGGAATACAAGGGATTTGTTCCATTTCATTATAAAGTTTTCAGCTAATTAATTAAGGGTAGAAAATTAATTATTTTTTAACACAATGATTACTAATTTAATTATCTATAAGATATAGAGCGGACTTTTTAAAAATATCTTTTTATTTAATGCGATTAATCTAAAAAAAAAAAAAATATTTTTTCGAAAATCAAAAAAAGGGCTCCTATAAGTTGTAGATATTTTAAATAGCTTTAAAAATTTAAAAAATTTGAGGTCGATAGCTTCAAAATTGTGGCCGCTGGAAACTCCCAAAATTAGCACCCCGAGACGCGCACCTTAATATAATATTTAAAATCCTGTTAAAGAATAAATGATAAAACTTTTGATTTGGCAATTGATGGAGTTAAACTGAATATAATAAATAAATAATGCTCTTCGCAAATGCTCGCTTTTGATTTTTTTCTCTCTCTCTCCTCCGTTTTCCCTTCCGTTTTTCCCCTGTTTCTCTCTCTCTTTTTTTCATTATTTTAAATAAAATAGAGCAGAAGTTAACAAAGATAAAACGCCTTTTCTTACATATAAATGATTTATCAAACAACTTAGAAAACTTAAACACTTGTCAAAATTTTCGCCTAAATATTTTTTATCCGCCGGATTTTAAACATGTGGCCGTCATAAATAATTACCTGTTTCCCGATTAGTTCGGTTTAAATATTTATCACAACGAGTAACGCTCTGTGCATTCTATATACAAGCGCATATGCTTAAAGAGGGGGAAAGTATGGGAATCGTTTTGAAAATTTAAAAGAACACATGAATAGAGTGCTTGGTTTAAAAGAAATGTTTTAAAACGCCAACAGATATTTATTTATAAAAAAAAAAATTAATTTTTTTTTTTCGAAATAGTCTCCTGTTTTGCTATAGTAAATAATATCCTGAATGATTATTTTCTTTCAATTCCCTTTCTCGACATGTTTCTTTAAATAAATATAAACACAAGGAAGTATATAAAAAAGACAAGGTTCGGTTGAAACATTGAGGAAGAAGAGAAGAGTTTTTTTTTTTTTATCATTCGCTATCTTCAAACGTTATAATTTATCCCTTATCCAGTCAGTTATATTGGCTGGGTTACAAGTGGTTAGTACTTGAGAAAATTTGACAGTGTTGAATGTTTGGGGGAACAGAACCTCTCACTTCTTGACCAACATATTTAAATAATTTTAAATAGGGTATAAACTTAACTTACTACTTTCTATATATTAATATACTGTAGTTGTGGTGCAAAAAAAGTGGAACACTTTGTTTCTTCTTAAAAAGACTATAATTTATTAAACATTTAATATGAAATAATCTTTATACATTTCTAAGTAAATTTAACACAAATCTATATCATTTTAATAAATAATTACAATTTAAATAAAACAAAGACAAAAATGTCGATTTTCAATTTGAGGGGCAAATCATCATAATGTCGATATGTTTTGTTAAATATTAATTAAAAATCTTGTTTTTATAAGAATTTCCAATAAAATAGAGAAAAACTGAAATGAAAAGATTATTTTAAAATTTTAGAAATTTGACGTCAATAAAAATTTTTTGACATTTTTGTCTTTGTTTTATTTAAATTGTAATTATTGATTAAAATGATATGTATTTGTGTTAAATTTACTTAGAAATGTATAAATTATTTCATATTAAATGTTTAATAAATTACAGTAACATTAAGATAGATTAGGTTATTTAGGTCTTTTTAAGAAGAAACAAAGTGTTCCACTTTTTTTGCACCACATTCTAGTTCCATGATAAGTCTTATTCAAATCAATTTTACCAAATTTAAAGAAAATGATAAAAAAAAATTTGATAACAAAAAAGAATAATCAACCCTTTCACCAATAAAAAAATAATTGAAACGAAGAAATTTGATGGCTGAGTGATAATTAAGAGTCAGCAAAGAATAAAAAATTTTTATTTACTAAATTTCGTCGACGTACATTCCCATCCTCTGGATAAATTGTTAATGTTGCCTAGGTGGATACGATTCATACAAAAATATAACATAGGCCATCAAATAATAATTGCTTGTACAAGAGAAATTTGTGGGTGCCCGGACTGTATTTTTGTGAAACATCAGGACTGGCCAAGATTGAAAGACTAGCAATTTATCTTCCTGAGGATGGGTTGGCGGAACGCCGACGAAATTTAAATATAAATTTTCATTTTATTTCCTCTGCTGGTTGCCTACATCGTCCTGTTCCTCTTAAAAAAATAATTTTCGCTCCAATCAAGCAAATTGAATTAAAATTTTACTAAAATTATGTTGGTAATGTGAAAGTCTAAGCAGCCAAAAAGACTAATAAAAAAAGTTTTCATTCTTGGGGTGGGAAAACAATATCCTCCCTGGTGCCGCCTGCCCCCTCCTCCTCAAACAGAAATTATGGCCATATAATATATTACAGCATTATTAAATAGTTTAATATTGAATATGAATGGTATTTATATTTCATTCATTACGAAATAATGGGACTTAATTACTTTGAATATGAATGACTCGTTTACGTCGGAATTTTATTCTCTTATGTATATATATGTGTTTACCATAATCTGTGTCCTTGATATTTTTTTTCTAGACTAATAAATATTCTGAGAAACTTATTAAGAATGTTGAAAATATCTTGTTATTTAATTGATTTAATAAATCTTATATTGAATGAAATTTTAATACACACCTCATAGAAATTCCTTTTTAATTACGATATAACTTAATTCCCTCTGCGTTTTTTTTTTTTTTTATTAATTTACCTAAGGACCTGACAAAGATTTATTTTTATTAATTAAATTGAACTAAGTTTTTTTAATTATGACAATTAATAAGTGCAGAATTAAACTTAATTAGGATTAATCTATAAAGAGACCATTTAGCTTTGACTTTTCTTAATTGCCGGAATAATGAGAAAATAATTACAAGGATGATTCTGCAATTTATATTAATTAAAAAAAAATTAATTTTTGTTAGAATTTTATTATAAATAAGCTCGATGAATGAGTATGAAGAGAATTAAAAAGAAATGGGGGGGGGGGGGGGGAAACGAGTTGCTGAAACTAAAAAAATGAGTCATTTAGTTTGAAAACTAATCAAAATAAATAAATAATCGTGCAAAAAGCTAGAATAAAGAACAGCAAGCTATGCGGTCGTATAGCCTCCCTTATATTATAGACATTTAGCAATATTTGGACGATGTTATGCATGAAGGAACCAAGGAAAACAGGGTGTATCTTTTAAATCATTTATTATAATTCCAAACTAAGAAGTGTAACAAAGTCTTTAATTATCGAGTAATCAACAATTTAACACCAAAAGCATATATCTTTGCCCTATTAGTAGTAGGGAAACAATATTAAAAAAACATGTTTGAGCGGCATTGCCCCTGGCTTTGGGTAATGCCGCTCAGGGCATGGGGTAATAACGCTCAAACATGTTTTTTGGAATATAACATGTAAGATACATTTTAATTAAAGAAATATTTATGAGATCAATCTTATACAATAAAAGTAAAGTCTACAATCACAAATTAGCATCAATTATTCCCATTTGGATGTAAGATTAGCCTTTTTCAATATAACAAATAGAGTAAAGTCTTGGATGTGAAATCAACTTCAATTATAATTATAATATAAACTAATTACTATTATTAGAGGTAACACAAATTAGAAATAGAAATATTTTATTTTTGGACACATAAATCACAGATATATCCATCTGGCGAATCCCACACTGAACACATAGCATGAGCCCACATTCCACAGATGGCGCAGCAATACCACAACTTGTTATTTTTTCCAATTTCTTCGCAAATAATACTTTTGTTATAATTTTCATCATCCACATTCAATTCATCATCACTGTCATCGTCACAAAGCTGCTCTTCATCTTCACAGTCTGAAAAACTTTCTAAGGGGTAATGGCGCTCAGATGAGCGGTATTACCCCAAACGGTAGTTTTATAATTAATTTGAAATAAAAAAAAATCATTTGCAATTGTTGAAAATTGATTACATTATCACAGAATAGAATAGTTTTATTGTCAGAAAAGTAAAATTAAAAATTTAATAAGCATTAAAATTTTGGACTTATCGACAAAAAACACGACACCGAAAATTAGATCAGTGCGGCCACAAACGAAGAAACTCACTTCACGGTCACATGACGCAAGCTGACTGTCCTTTTGCATTGTTGCCTGTTAGAGACCCCCTCCCCTTGCATTTCACGCTCCGTGGCGATTTGCTAAGTTTTATTTTGACAGAGTTACAGGGGTGAGCGCCATTACCCCTCTCTCCCCTACTGCATGATTCTATTCCATTAATAGACTATAAATAAATATGCTGCAAATAATTTAAATTAGAATTTCATTATTTTTATCTAGTATTATTTAACATATAAAAATAAATAATTTTTTTTTATTATTATCTCTTGTTTTAGATTTTTGCTCCCCAACTCGTAAAGAGGACTGCACTCCCCGCGGGCGAGTTCAGTGAGGACAGAGACAGCCCTCGGACCTTAGAAACTCGCATGTCGGCTCAACAGCAACATCTCAATCTCTCTCTTCTCTTCCCCAGGTAAATAAACATTCAATTGTTCAACCCTTCTCAATTAATAATTAAATATGCAGGGAGGGATGGAGGAGTTTAAATTTAATTCAATTATATTTATTTCTATTGACTTTTTCCAAAAAATCAAAGAATTTTGTTTTTTATTCTGTTCGTTTAATAACATTTCGAATTTTAATATAAAAAATTCCATAGGAATCTAAATTTAACTATTGAATATATTAGAAAATAAAAAAAATATTGCAACCTCTTTAGCGATTTATTTAATAGGGGGTTATTATTTAAGGGTGACTGTGTAAAGTAAGTCTTAAAATTTTTAAGCAGAAACAACTCAGCCTCCCTCCATCCCTCTATTTCTCTCTCATCATGTAAATACACTATTGGTTAATTTATTAAGCATTTCTAATTAATGATTAAAAATTCTAAGAGGAATGGAAAGGAAAAATTACTTTCATGTCAGTGGCGTAGCGACGGAAGGGCAAGGGGGGTCATCATGCCCCGGGCGCTACTCACAAAGAGGCGCTAAATGATCCACAAACAAAAAATTGCTGGGTAATTTTTATTTTTAATATAATAGATTTCTGGAAAATATATTTTAAATTTAGTGCCAGTGTAATGTAATAATTTTGTATATTTTACATATAATATTATATGGTTTTCGAATGGAGGGAAGGGGCGCATAAAAAAATATTGTGCCCCGGGCGCGAGTTGAGCTCGCTACGCCACTGGTTCATATATTCTAAATTTTAATTAGTTTATTTTAGAAAAAAACCAAACCGCTAAAGTATTATTTTTTAACTAATCTTAAAAAATAAACTTATTTTATTTCTATTATGAAAATTGAATTTTTGTTTTTTTTTTTCCTTTTACTTTTATTTAACTTTTAATGTGACTAGGACAAATAAATAAATAAATAAATAAATAATTTCATCCTAATATAAATATTCTAATATACTCTAGTTGTAAGGGATATTTAGGAAAGGATTACGGGATAAATAAAACAATTATTTAATAAAATAATCTTTATTTAGTATTTAAAATAGAAGAGGATAAAAAATAATAAATAAATATTTCTTTGTTTCAGAAGGAAGAGCATCCATGTTCGTCATCAACATGATGAAAGAAAGATTATTTACGCACTTAAAAACTCTCATGTCGGTTCAACAGCAACATCTCAATCTCTCTCTTCTCTTCCTCAGGTAAAACAACAAGGTAACAGAAAATACAAATAGTAAATACAACAAGGTACAAGGTAGCATTCAATTGTTCAACCCTTCTCAATTAATAATTAAATATGCAGGGAGGGATGGAGGAGGTTAAATTTAATTCAATTATATTTATTTCTATTGAATTTTTCCAAAAAATCACAGAATTTTGTTTTTTATTTTTTTCATTTAATAACATTTCCCATTTTATTATAAAAAAATTCCATAGGAATCTGAATTTAACTATTGAATATATTAGAAAATAAAAAATTATTGCAACCTCTTTAGCGATTTATTTAATAGGGGATTTATTATTTAAGGGTGACTGTATAAAGTAAGTCTTAAAAATTTTAAGCAGAAGCAACTCAGCCTCCCTCCATCCCTCTATTTCTCTCTCATTTAAATACACTATTGGTTCAGTGGCGTAACGTACACCCCCCGCAGACCCCGCAATGCGGGGGGCCCCGGACCTTGGTGGGCCCTCGGGCCGGGCCCGGCTAAAAAACTGTAGCTGCGATAAAAACGGAAAAATTTAGATAAAAAAAAAATAATGAAAATTTCTCTTTGAGAGGGCCCGGGCCCCTCAGGTTTCAGGAATATTCGGTATTTTAAAAATATTATTTGTATGGTCTAATAATGGGGCCCGAAATAAAATTTGCGGGGGGGGGGGCCCAACTAAAAAACGTTACGCTAGTGTATTGGTTAATTTATTAAGCATTTCTAATTAATGATTAAAAATTCTAAGAAGGATGGAAAGGTAAAATTGAGTTCATATATTCTAAATTTTAATTAGTTTATTTTAGAAAAAAACCAAAAAGCTTAAGTATTATTTTTAACTAAACTTAAAAAAAAAACTTATTTTATTTCTATTGAATTTTTGATTTTTTTTTTTTTTACTTTTATTCAACTTTGAATGTGACTTGCACAAATAAGATTAATTAAACAATTTCATCCTAATATAAATATTCTAATATACTCTAGTTGTAAGGGATATTTAGGAAAGGATTACGGGATAAATAAAACAATTATTTAATAAAATAATCTTTATTTAGTATTTAAAATAGAAGAGGATAAAAAATAATAAATAAATATTTCTTTGTTTCAGAAGGAAGAGCATCCATGTTCGTCATCAACATGATGAAAGAAAGATTATTTACGCACATGATAAGTATTTTTAAATAAAAAGTATGAGCAAGCAAGCAAGTGATTTAGTTTGATTCACCTCGAGCAAGGGGCCAGTCGATTGAACTCATCTCTCTGCAAAGTGCCTCTCTTCTATTGCGATATAAAACATCACACACTCCAATTATAAGGTATTTATTATTTGCATATTTCATTTTCATAAAGGGTTAACATTTTATTTTTATATTTTCTAATTTATAAAATTATATCTATTAATTCCAATAATGAAACCAGAGGGTGGTAAGGGTTGTACATTTTCCATTCCAATTAAATTATTAATACTATTTCCTCTTAGAAATCTTTTATCAATAATATTTTTTAGTAAACTCTGTCGTTCTTCAAATAGGCCTAATAAGATTTTTATCCTTTACAGGGGCGACTGTTGCTAGAGGTGGTCTTTTCCCTTCATCATCGACCCTGTCGTTTGAGCATCAACATCTGAGCGCACTTCGAGGCTTTCTCTCGCTTCTGCTCTAGGTAAGTCCTGAGCCTGACAATTTCAATTTTATTAGTTCATATCGCAATATTAATTACATTTTTCTTGGGAAAGGTCATAGTCTCTCTTTTAATATCTCATGTTTAGAAAAAAACCCTCCCCCCTCATTTCCTGATATAATATTTGATTTGTATGTGATTATCATTTAAAGCAATAGAACTTTGCCTCTTTTTCTCTCTCTTGATTAGGCTACTAACAGATTTCTCTTTTGAGTGGTTGTAACATTTTTTAATTTTTGTTTTAAAACAAATTAATTTTCTTGATTATGAAAAAATTAAAAATTAAAAAAATTTTAAAACTTAGAAATTCTAATTCTCTTTGGGAACAATCTAACATAGAAAAATATTTCTAATTACACTATAGTGTACAAGGTTTTTTTCACAAGAAATCTGATTAGTGGATCTAGTGCATTTTTTCATTCTGAATTCAGATATGTAGTTAGAATTTTTCCATCAGGCACAGTTTTAGAGATATAGAGCAAAATAGATTTTAGTCGAAAATGGGCTCTAAAACGGCTTTTATTTAAAATGTTCAAATTATTTTTAATGCGACACCCAGTCAAATTATGCAGATAGTTAGAATACATATAAATTTTAAGTTTCATTCCAATCGGAGGTCATTTAGACGTGCCGCAAACGGCTTAAAGTTTAGAAAAATCGAAATTTTCAAGATTTTTTTTGCTTTGGTCACCCCTAATACAATTTTAAAGATCCCTGAATGAAAAAAACATATATGTACGATATTCTATAGTTCTTTGGCTTTCTAAAAAGCATTCATTCGTAAAAATCTGTTAATTATTAACGAAATTATAAACAAAAACGTGAGCAAAGAAAAAACAAAAGTACACTCACTGGTCGAAAAAAATGGACTTCAATTGAATTAAAAAGCGAACCCTATCCACGAGAAGCTAATGTATCCTCTCTGAGCATCGGGTCACGGGCCCTAACTTTATTATATATTATTAAAAAAAAATATTTTTTGAATCTCATATCTTTCTTTATACTTCTAAAAGAACAAGAGGTCCATTTTTTTCGTCCAGTAAATGTACTTGTGTTTTTTCTTTGCTCACGTTTTTTTTAATAATTTCGTTAATAATTAACAGATTTTTACGAATGATTGCTTTTTAGAAAGCCAAAGAACTATAGAATATCGTACATATATGTTTTTTCATTCAGGGATCTCTAAAATTGTATTAGGAGTGACCAAAGCAAAAAAAATCTTGAAAATTTCGATTTTTCTAAACTTTAAGCCGTTTGCGGCACGTCTAAATGACCTCCGATTGGGATAAAACTTAAAATTTATATGTATTCTAAATATCTGCATAATTTGACGGGGTGTCGCGTTAAAAATAATTTGAACATTTTAAATAAAAGCCGTTTTTGAGCCCATTTTCGACTAAAATGTATTTTGCTCTATATCTCTAAAACTGTGGCTGATGGGGAAAAACTGAATTGATATTTGAATTCAGCATGAAAAATACTTCTAGAATTTCATATCTTCATTCTTGTGAAAGAAAAAAAAGTTCATTTTTGTCGACTAGTGTTACCATGGGGAACATAAATATTTGCACCCTAACAGGTTTGCAAGACGCCTACTAGTTAGGCAGCCCAATCGACTCACCACTACATATGCAGTGTCTGTGTGGATTTACCTGAGCTAGGGTTCTGAGGGTATTTTATGAAGAAGCCATAAACCATCCCTTTGGAAAATAGATACATTTTAAATAAAAATTTGCGAATTCCTCTCTCTATCTCACAATGCAAGTAGTCAGATCGGTGAAATTTAGTAAATAATTCTTACCCTAAAATTGTATATCTGTTTCAAATTTTGGAGTAATTACAATACTTCAACCGGAAGTAGTTAGTACTTTACCTAAGATTATAAAAATTACCTTCTAAAAATATTTTAATCTGGTTATTAATTTTGAAAGTGGCCTAAATCCATTCTTGGTAAGAAGGGTTTGAAATTTTTATAAACATATACCATACATTTAAATAGCCGGGCAACAAATTAATAGGCCAGAATCGATAGCAAAGAATTGAAATATATTTTCGCCACTTTGCTACTCAAAAGAGAAGTGCATTTCTTTCTCACTTTCTTTACTAAAAATATTACATTTTTAAAATACTTCTATAATCTTAGGTAAAGTAGGCCTACTTCCGGTTGAAGTATTTACTACAAAATTTGAAACAGATCTCCAATTTTAGGGCAAGAATTATTTATTAAATTTCATCGATCTGGCTTCTTGCATTGCGAGATAGAAAGAAGAATTCGCAAATTTTTACTTTCTCTTATCTTATTTAAATTTTATCTATTGCCTGAACATGCCACATTCTATGTTGTAAGACCTCTCGTTACAAAAATCCGAAATAACAGTTGTTTTTTTTTAAGAATATAAATAAGAATATTTTAACGCCCCGAGATATTATTACCTGGTATAAAGGTCTATAGATATCGGAAAAATTTTACTAAAAATTGGGACACAAGTTTCGTTCAAATTGTGAAATAAGTTAATTTTTTCCAAATAAGAAGATAAGATTAATTAAAATGTTGAAATTCTATTAATTTGAGATCAAATTCATTTGATATGAAAAGGCTACGCTATATCGCTATATAGATTGTTCAAAAGGGTTGGTTTATGGTCTATCATAAAAGACCCTTAGAACCCTAGCTCAGGTAAATTCACACAGACACTGCATATGTAGTGGTGAGTCGATTGGGCTGCCTAACTAGTAGGCGTCTTGCAAACCTGTTAGGGTGCAAATGTTTATGTTCCCCCATGGTATTATTT
>JAKCPI010013645.1:0-20338 GCA_023213315.1 Euborellia annulipes
AAATTCGAACAAAGCCCTGATCTCCAAAGGCAATATGAAGAAATTTTAAATGATTATCTAGTAAAGGATTATATAGAGGAAATCCCTTCAAATCCAAATGCATATTTTATACCCCATCATCCCGTAACAAAATCATCTGAACCAAGTGGCCCTATTAGAATTGTCTTTGACGCATCTACAAAACTCTCAAATAATTTATCTCTAAACCATCACCTTCTATCAGGGCCCAAATTACAACAAGATATTTTTAATGTTATTTTAAAATTTAGATTATATCCCGTTGCTTTCACTTGCGATATAGAAAAAATGTATTTACAAATTATTTTAAATGAAAAAGATCAAATCTATCAACACATTCTATATCGTAAATCTTTAAATCAACCACTAATTCAGTATAAATTAAAACGAGTCATTTTTGGTCTCACTTCATCTCCATTTCTAGCAATTCGATGCTTGCAACAATTAGCTATAGATGAAGGAGAAAAATATCCACTAGCCAAATCAATTATATTAAATGACATATTTGTCGATGATATAGTTTCAGGTTGTGAAACTCTAGAAGAGGGATATGAAATTCAGAATCAATTAATTTCACTTTTAGATACTGCAGGCTTCAAATTAAAAAAATGGAGTTCAAATAAAAGGGAATTATTAAATAATTTAAGTTCAAATGAAAAACAAAACCCACTTCATCTTAATCATGAATCATATATTAAGGTTCTCGGGCTCATATGGGATCCTGAAGGGGACTATTTTACATATAAAATACATCCCTTTCCCGTGAAATATACAAAAAGGGGAATTTTATCATTAATATCTACAATTTTTGACCCCATAGGTTACATTTCTCCAATCACTCTCATTGCAAAAAAACTTATAAGAGACTTATGGCGCTTAAAATTAGAATGGGATACTCCTGTCCCTTATAAAATTCG
Source organism: Euborellia annulipes (assembly GCA_023213315.1). Classification (NCBI taxonomy): domain Eukaryota; kingdom Metazoa; phylum Arthropoda; class Insecta; order Dermaptera; family Anisolabididae; genus Euborellia; species Euborellia annulipes. The sequence goes on from JAKCPI010013645.1 coordinate 936, forward strand.
AAAGATATGGACAGTTTTTACTGAACAACTCAAAAATTTAGAAAATCTAAAAATTCCTCGACACACGACATTAACAAAGAATTCTATTTGTACCCTGGTTGGATTTGCCGATGGCAGTGGTGAAGGAATTGGAGCTATCGTCTATCTAAAATTCACCAATTCCACTCACACTTCCATCCAACTGGTTTCATCAAAATCAAAAGTTACCCCACTCAAACCTATAACCACTCCCCGAATCGAGCTAGCATCGGCACTACTTCTAGCCAAACTAATGAATCACATTATCAATTTATATAATTCTAAACTCAATTTATCAAAACTATCTTATGCATTTTTAGATTCCACTATTGTCTTAGCATGGCTCTCTCAACCCCTTCATAAACTCAAACCCTATGTAGGAAATCGTGTCTGTAAAATAACTCAATTATTGCCCTCTACTCAATGGGGACATGTCTCAAGCGCATTTAATCCAGCAGACATCTGTTCCAGGGGTATTTATCCAAATCAATTATTAAAAAATAAACTATACTGGGAAGGCCCGACTTGGTTAAAAGATTCTCTCTCTACTTTAATCAAAGATCCTCTAGATTTACCTCTTGACTTACCTGAATTAAAATCCTCAATAGCCTTACACATAGAAATATCAAAAAAGAAAAATGACACTTTAACATACTTTTCAAAATTAAATCCTCTTATTTCAGTTACAGCTTATTCAAAACGATCAATTAAAAATCTTCGTGAGAAAAATAAAATAACACCCGAACCAAAAATCTTGGGACCTCTTTCCATTACTGAGCGTAATGAAGCCTTAAAGTTTTGGATAAAACATGAACAATCACATTATTTTTCTTTTAATTCTGAGATCAGTGGATTTAAATTTTCAAAAAACATACAAAAATTAAACCCTTTTGTAGATAGTTCAGGTATTCTACGCGCAGGAGGTAGGCTTTACCACTCTACGCTGCCTTATGAATCAAAATTTCCTATTATACTTCCAAAGGAAAGTCATTTATCTAAATTACTTATCGAAAATTATCATATATCAAATCTCCATATAGGGCCTCGCGCACTACATTCCATTATTGCCAGAAAGTATTGGATTTTAGGCGCAAGGCAAATTATTAGATCAATTTTGTCAAAATGTCTAACTTGTTTAAAATTTAAAACTACAACTATGACTCCTCAAATGGGAAATTTACCCCTAGCAAGAGTGGAGCAGGGACGCCCCTTTCTAAAAATTGCTTGTGATTTTGGGGGACCTTTTGCTCTAAAATCCTTCAGGGGTAGAGGTGCAAAAATTTCAAAAATTTATCTATGTTTATTTGTTTGCATGTCTACCAAGGCTGTACACTTAGAAGGTGTTAGTGATCTATCCTCTAACGCCTTTTTAGCCGCTTTCCAACGATTTATTAGCAGACGTGGTATTTGTTCTGACATATATACCGACAATGGTACAAATTTTGTAGGTGCAAATCGACAGTTACAAATTATTTATAAGGAATTTATGTCAGCTCAAAATAAGACCAATTTAAACTCTTTCCTCAAAGATCATTCCATAAGATGGCATTTTTCCCCTCCTTTAGGAAGTCATTGGAATGGACTTGCTGAGGCAGGAATAAAATCTACTAAATACCATCTCCGTCGAGTTGTGGGTGAACAATCCCTCACATTCGAGGAATGGACAACTATTTTTTGTCAAATAGAAAAAATATTAAATTCTAGACCTTTAACTTTTGCAACTGATGATCCAAACGATACTGACATTTTGACCCCTGGCCATTTTCTAATAGGTGCTCCTTTAACTAGTCTCCCCGAAACAGATTTAGACGAGATTAAAATCTCCCCAAATGAAAGATGGCTTCTGCTCAAAAAAATTACTCAATCATTTTGGAAAAGGTGGATAAATGACTATTTAAACACGTTGCAACAACGGTCCAAATGGACAAAAAACGCATACAATCTTAAAGAAAATGATTTAGTCTTAATTAAAGACATACCTTCATTATACAAATATAAGATCGGTAGAGTTATAGAGATTCATCCAGGTTCTGATAATCAAGTTAGAGTTGTAACTCTACGAACTCCTCAAGGTATCTTAAAGAGGCCAGTGACCAAACTTGGTCTGATCCCATAAAAGAAAAACAAAGATTTAGTTTTTCTTTTAGCTATATTCTATTTATTAATTTTATTCATTTAATATTTTTTTTTGTAAATAATCTATTTTTATTTAAATTTTTTTTTTTTTAATATCAATTATTTATCTTAATCATATATCAACCCCTGGGGGAGTATGTTCGATATATAAAAATTGAATATTGAGATATTCCCCGCCTCTTCCTTCCCTACCTCCTGAGTCTTGGAGAGGGGACTCAAAGCGCATGTGCGCTCGTGAATAAAAAAAAATCAACGCCTACGTACCACAACACATGAATTAATACCATCAAATAATCCAGATCAACGACTACCAGCGCGATTCGTCGAGATAACACTGCGGTCCAACCGGTCTCGGTGAGTCCTCTCTCAAACAGCCTGGTTGAACTGACGTGGAATGACCCTGGTGTTAGTCTACTTCTTGTTAAATAGCAGATATGATGATGGTCTTTTTAAAAAACCGAAACGGATGCACATCACTCAACATATTAATAAGGAGATTTCTATCAATTATCTATTCTATATATAATAATAGCGGAGTGTCCGTCTGTCTGTCACGCTCTGTTTGACCAACTTCCCGTTGGAATTTTGCAGTCTTATAGAGGACGTTATGGAGAGTCCCAGAAAAATACTCGGGTCCCGAAATTCCTATAACTTTTTGAGTTATTAATTCCTAAAGTTACGATTTCTCCCATAGGAAATGTATAGAGAAATATTTAAGTATTCTTTGCAGTTGTGTATTCTTTGAATGTAAACAAATCCTCAAAGAGGCACTGGGTTGGAATACGTAGTAATAATAATTTTCTTTTCATAATTGAGAAAAGGCTAGGGTCCGCCGCAGGCGGGCCCGAGCCAGTTGGTGGAGGTCCAGGGGGGGCGTAGCCCCCATGGCTAGACGCGAAGCCCGCCGAAGGCGGCCTGCGCGGCTAGTTTCTTCTTTATTATCAGTACTTCGTTCTTCTATTCATATTAATTTACAAAAAAAAAAAAAAAAAAAAAATGGAACGTGTTTTTCTTATAATGTTGTTTTCATATTATTGTCCTTTTTGTTTTTATATACACAATAATGTTATTTTGTAAAATGTTTTGTATAACCTGTAATTTTTATATTGTATGAATATTTTATGGCAGGATGGCCTCTGGCCAACAGCCAAGAATAAAAAGAAAAAAAAATTTATATAAATATGATTAATTATTGAATAATAATTGGGAGATTTAATTAAAATTTTTTTTTATTTCTAATGAGATTTAATTATTTTAATTTTATCAAATTTTAGAAAAATTAAATCTCACAATAATTATTTTATATTTAATCATATTTATAATATTAATAATTTTTTTTTCCATTATTATTATTAATATAAATAGAACAAATTAATGATTTAAATTAAAATTTTATTTTGTCTTTATAATTCACCACAATATCCGCCAGAGGGCTTTAAAGGGAAAAGGGAGTGAGTGTATCGAGTATTTTTTCTTTTTTTTTAAGTCTTTTCGTCATCTTAGGCTCCTAACGTTGATCAAAGGGTACACCCGAAGATCAGTGCGATATATGCCCCTTTCGTCAGAGTAATGATCGCCAGGGCTTCCTGGAGAATCAACCCCCTCCCCCTCCTGAGTTGAATTGTAGCGTAAAGTATACTTTAACTATTTTCACGTAAGGTTTTATTGATATACTTTTAAAAGAGTATCTAAAAAATAATTGATTTTTGTATTTTAATCAAAGTCGTTAGAGCGAATTTTGAGAAATCGAAAAAAACTGAAAAAGTACATTAGTAAAGTACTAGTACCCTTTGGCTGATGTGGTTGAAATTTCTTGAAATACTTGCGACATAGGTACTTGGCTTAAGTATAAAATTTGAGTATCGAGAGTTTTTTCGTTTTTGAGTAATTCCCATTAACCCACATTTTTTGATTTTCACTTGAAATCAATTTAATTTATTGTGAAAAAATCTTAAATTTCAAGAAGATCGATTCCAGTTAAAATATCAAAACATAATGTTTATGTAAATTTCTCTGAAAGAGATTTTATTGCTTTTAAATGCCCGTTTTATTGCTTTTCTTGAAATTGCCATTAAAAGGAGGCGATTCCCTTTAGCGTGAATTTGACGTCATTTTCACAATCATTTGAATGAATTTCAACTGAAATATCAAAAAATGTGAATTAAATTAAATAACTCAATAAGGAAAGAACTCTCGAGACTCAAATTTTATACTTTAGCTATTATACCTTGAATTCTAATATATTGCCAGAAATCTCATGATAGCACAGTAGCTACACAAATTTCAATTGCCTAAGTTAAGAGAAAGTTGTGTGCTGTGCGAATTATATATAAATTAATAAATGCAATCTTGATATTTTTTTTAAATTATTATTCAGGTCTTTATTATTCAAAAATTGAAATTTAATATATATGCTTAATTATAGAATAATAATTGTGAAATTTAATTCTAATTTAATTTCTAATTCTTTTTAATTCAATATCTCAGAAACTATTTGACGGATTTTTATGGGGCTTTTTTTAATATATAGAGAATTTTACTAGGAGTATTTAAGATCTCTAGTCGTAGCTGAAACGTTGTAAAGACTTTTTGTAATTATAAATAAAACACGAGATAATACTATAATCCTAGTTTTGATTTTTGTTTTAGGCGTGTTTTAGGCATTTATTTGAATTGAAATAATTTTTTTCAGGGACCCCAGGTATGAGAGTCTTCTCTCTGAGTCACGGGTCTTGGGGTAGTAATAAATTACAATATACAATATATAATACAATATATCAAAAAATGTGGATTAAATTAAATAACTCAATAAGGAAAGAACTTTCGATACACAAATTGTATACTTTAGCTAAGTATTCATGTCCCAAGCAAGGGCAGGAATTTCATTCCAATCGACCAAAGAATACTAGTACTTTACTGATGTACTTTTTCAATTTTTTTTTTTTATTTTTCTCACAATTGTCTGTAAAGATCAATTATATTTTAGAAAAAATATATAACAGTATACGTAGCTAATATTTAAATTGGAGCGTGTTTAGAGAAAATCCCGCTAGATGGTGTTAGCTCTCGAGGCATCCCCCCGCCCTCCCCGCATCCCATTCCCAAGGCGGTCGCTGCAGGTAGTGTATTTTTGGACGGGGACGGAAATACTCAAGAGAGTGAGACCAAAAAACACTTGGGCATCATCATCACACCCTGGAATCGATTTGTCTATTACACACTAATAAAAAAAAAAAAAAAAAAACAATAAGAGGGGTAAAATAGGCTACAACCTCCCCTCTCGAAGAAAACGGAATTTATATTAAGCTCTTTTATATTTAGATATTAGACAATAGCGGGGTGAACCCTCCCCCCCCCCCCACAATTAAATTTTTGTGAATCATCTGGACTGAATGTGTTGTCAATTTCGTTTCTTTGACAAGACATTAAATAAATAAATAAATATTAATCTATATTTAGGTTGCATTGAATTCAGAGAGAGAGCAAAGATTAATTTAGAATAACGTATAAATCGTCAATGATATGTTGTTTAGAAAAAATGCTGGAAAATATAAATAAAAAAAAAAAAAAAATTCACTAGGTACTGGATATATGTCTAGAAATATTAAAAAGTAAGGCTTCTAGTCAACTTGCAAATCATTGATATAGTAAACAAGAATAAGCTTAACCTTCGAGTTAAAAAAATCTGGTGTGACTGCAGTACGGTGCTGTTCACACCAGATTTTTTGTGTCGAGATATATTTAGTTTCCCATAGCACCTTGCATTTTAAATGTTGACTGCTTGAAATAAACTATGGTTATTTTTCAAAATTTTAATCTCATATTTGGACATTTTATACACAATATAGAATCGTAAATAAATACAAAATTTCATAAGAATTGGAAAAAAAAATTTTAAATGCGTAAAAAGTTCCAAAGGGGACCCCCTTTTGAATCGAAATTAACATACAAATCCCTATAGGAAATTAACATTAGGCCTATGGATGGAAGAGTCGGAAAATCAATTTGAAATATCTAAAATACTACATCAGTAAAGTGTACTTCGAATAATTTTACTGATATACTTTTTAATGATCATATTAACAATAATGGATTTTTGATTTTTAATCAAAATCTTTGGAGCGAATTTTGATAAAATCGAAAAAAAAACTGTAAAAGAACATCAGTAAAGTACTAGTACTCTTTGGTCGATTTTGTTCAAAAGGTTCGTCTCACGTCCCATGGGGGTGTCTAACTTAAATATAAAATTTCAACCTCCTAGCTCTTTTCGTTCTTGAGATATTTTGTTCACAGATAGACCAATTTGCGGGATCCTTTTTTTTAGACTCAGGGGATCCAACAAAATCTCGACATCGAATTTTTAACATTAATCCAATACTATCTCTTTATATATTAACATATATAGATGTAAGAGAAAGTAAAAATGCCTGTACAGTGAGGGACAATATTAAGTCCCACCCATGCGTTTTCTACTTGTGATTATTTCATTATTTAAAACAAAAATAGTATATATTTTTTAATAGAAACTTTCATTAGTGACAAAATTGTTTAGAGAAAATTAAGATTTTGATTAAATTAATTCACTGACCTCTTGGAAGATGGTATGCAAAAGTGTTTTGTTTACAGAGAGATAGTCCACGCTCAAACAAATCTTCCATAGACGGAATAACAACCCACCGTTGTGAACCCAAAAAGGGAGAGAGAGAGAGATACAAAATTCGAATTTCCAATTTAAAATAAGATTTGAAAAAAACAAAATTTGATTTCTGGTTGGATCAAAAAAAAAAAAAAAAACACATGCAAACATTCCCTCAGTAAAGTGTAAACTTTGGCTGGAAATCTTTGCATGTGCATCTGCGGGATTATGCTCTTGTTATAAAAAAAAGGCCATCCCACTATACCTGGGGAGGATTCTCTCGTTAGTGTCGGACAATCATCAAGCTTGGAACCATTTAAGGGGTAGCCTAACGGGAGCGAAGTGCTTTTCCCGATAAGATGGCGTTGTGTGTCATAAATAGTATGCCCAAAAAATCAAGTAATTTAAAAAATTTGCCAAGAGATGTCAGAATGGTAGCTAATAATATTTAATGCATTTGGTTGATTTTCATTGATCTTTTAACAATAAATACTTTATAAATGTTATTATATATTATGTATCTTTTATAAAAGAATTAAAATATATAAATATAGGCTATTAGGGGATCGGCTGGTAGACTGCCATCTATTGCAAGAATGCTGAACTAATTTGACAGTTGATTTTTAAATAAATCATCTAAGCTTATTTTAAAAATTTCTTAATTAATATGTGATTAATAATAAGAATAAATTCATTTTTTAATTTAAAAAAAATTAAAGATTATTGGGACAGATTGTTTTTTTGTATTTGCTTGATAACAAAAAAAATAATTACAATAATTTTTTAATAAGTCATTAAAAAAATTATAGCTCGATGTCCCAATAATCTCTTATGAATTTAATTCATTTAAAAAAAAATCGCATTGAAAAATTTCTTATAATAGTCTAATTTACGTGCGTTTAGACGTCGCTCCTGAACCCCGTTAAGAACTTGAATCTATTCTACCTAAACCCGACAACTCCTGGAAGCAGGTGACCCACAACACTGCTTTGACACAATAGAAGAGAAGAATGTTTAAGGGGCGAGTCTCGAAAAACCGTCATTAGCCGATTCAGAAGCTGGTTACTCTAGGCGGCAAGAGATGGCGTTAGTTGTCGCCATAGGCAAACAAGCGATTCATTCCATTTCATTTAGCTGTCAAAATTAAAATATTTTTCTATATTTATAAATTTTTTCTCTTGAATTTTAACAAACCAAATATATATCGATACAAAAAAATCTGGTGTGATATACACGTTTTGAGCACTGTGGGTGTCTTCATTTACCGAGTATAAGAGTAAGTTGTGTGCTGTGTCTATTCACACATTTTTTTTTTTTATTAATAAAAATTAGTTTACTTTGAATTTAAGCAAAATTCCATCCTGATGCCTCATTTAATAGAACAATTTACCTTAAATAGTTGGCGATTTAATGTGTGCACAAACTAAAATGGTCCAGACGGCAGCTGCGCAAGCGCACACCTGTCTTTCCGATGCGAGATAATAATTTGGTTAGAGAATGCGATTTTAATTTTATCTTTCCTTTATTTTTAGATTTGATATAGGCCTAATAAATAAACAGCTACTACTGCTAAATGGACCCTGTTACGCATTAGTGTGTCAAGCGCCAGATACCTACCGAGAACTGAAAAAATCAACATTAAAGTTTTTCTAATTTAAATTGTTTTGATTAGATTATATATCATTTTTTTTTTGTCAATTGTGCAAGTAAATACTGTAATTATAGCAGATATTCATAAATTATTTCTAAAAATACGACTAATTTAGAGAATAAACAATAAAATTATTATTGCAAAATTCTACAAGTCCAATTATATTTGCAAAAATGCTTCAAAGTATCTTGACACATGATTGCAAATTAATCTATGCACTATTTATATTAATAAAATAATTTTAGGTTTATAATTCAAAAATTAAAACGGAGATATTATTAAAGTTCTTTTATGCTTATATTTAATACTAATCAAGGGCGGATCCAGAGGTGTTTCTCGGGGGGGGGGTAATCTGGTGTGACTCGTCGCACAGCGCACTATTTTTTTTTTAATTTCGGTAATTTAAAAGCGCATTCTGTACTTGTTTGCCAGAATATAAATACACAACAAATTTTTAAGTATTAATTTTAAAAATTTTACATTAAAAATAAATTTTTTTGCGAAAAAAAGGTATTTTTTTCGAATCTCGGGGGGGGGGGGGTAATTACCCCCTTTACCCCCCCCCCCTTGTATCCGCCCTTGATACTAATAGCTTAGAAACTTTTTATCAAAATTACATTAATCAATTTTATATAGTATTAATGTTTTAAAATTAAAACTTGAAGAGAGCCGCAGTGACACCGTCTCTACTGTTTTCCGGTAGGTTTTTTATTGAAATAAATTTTAAAATTTTTTCAATTTTTTATTAATACTGGAGGCTGACTGGTTTGCAAACATCAGTTTCGATATAATATCATCGTCAGAGCCTCAAGCTATTATCAGAATCACATATTCTTATGAATAATTTCATTTTTTGAATTTCCAAGATGTTGGCCAATTTTTAAAACAAATTTAACAAAAATATTTGCGTGTTATAAGCTTAAATGCTTAAATGTATGTCTGAGTTATCAGTTGAAAGAAACAAAAAAATCTGTTATTAATAATTAATAAAGAAAAATTATTAAATAAGTTGTATATATCCTTATAACACGCAAATATTTTTGTTAAATTTGTTTTAAAAATTGGCCAACATCTTGGAAATTCAAAAAATGAAATTATTCATAAGAATATGTGATTCTGATAATAGCTTGAGGCTCTGACGATGATATTATATCGAAACTGATGTTTGCAAACCAGTCAGCCTCCAGTATTAATAAAAAATTGAAAAAATTTTAAAATTTATTTCAATAAAAAACCTACCGGAAAACAGTAGAGACGGTGTCACTGCGGCTCTCTTCAAGTTTTAGAAGAAACCTCCGTCCCAGAATCTTCATTCAATTTAAAATTAAATACAAAGTGATAACAAAATTTCCTCATCAATTAATTCCTGAATAATAACATGGAAACCGTCAATCAAAGTTATAATAAATGAAATCGACTTAATATCCTCAGCTTGCGGGCTGTCAATATAGGCAAGCTCTGAGGATGGCTTTAACCAAGACCGAAAAGTCAGCATTAAGGGCCTAATAAATGAAATAATAATTAGCTGCCATTCTTTAAACGATTATCCAACTATAAAATTCACATCTTGTTATATGCATAGCCAGAAATTGTTTATGGGGGGGGGGTTCAAGAAAATTTTTTCAAAAATTTGAAAAATTTAAGATGATTTTAATTGATGATTGGGAAAGCCTGGCGCAGATAGATGAATGAGAAATAAGAATGCTGGAGGTACTTTCAGGCCAAATTTTTATTTATTTTATAAATTTATTATTTATAAATCATTTTTTTTTATAGCTAGAGTTAATTATTATATTTTACTTTCTCTTACCCTATATGAAATATAATTTGTATTATAGAGCTTAAATATCTAATCATGGCTTGGGTCCCATTTCAAAATTTAGCGATATAAAATTTGTTTAATGTCGACCATTTTAACCGTATCAAAAGTAGGTCTAAAATCTTTTCACTCACTGTATTCTTTATGTAAATTTAATGAGCTTTCCAACGGTGTCTTCAGATTTGCTGTACAGGCAATAGTTTAGAAAATATGACCGTATTTTTGAAAAAAAACTCTAAGAGCTGGCGACAAAAATGGGCAAGAGTTTTCTGGAGCCTAATATTTTCAGGATAGGTTGCATTTTAGTGATGGAAAGATACTCTAGAGTCAGCACTTCCTTTGGCGGGAATAAGCCGGTAAAGTTGCGGGAAGATGGTTTTTCGCACATATCTCAAAAACTCTGCGGTTTTCCGCAAAAATTAATCTATTCAAAAATAATTGAAATTAAATTACAAACAAAGTCTAGTGCATAATCACGCTGAAGTGAACGGTTCGGGAGATGTAGAGGGTAAAATTTGATGGTTGTCATGGTAACAAGATATAAATATTTATCTATCTCACAGTGTCTCCTTTCATACAAATTTTACCCCTCTATAACTCCCGAACCGTTCACTTCAGCGTGAATATGCACTAGACCATTTTTGTTTGTAATCTATATATAATAATTACGGAGTGTCCGTCTGTCTGTCTGTCTGTCTGTCCGTCTGTCACGCTCTGTTTGACCAACTTCCCGTTGGAATTTTGAAACGAAATTTTGCAGTCTTATAGAGGACGTTATAGAGAGTCCCGGAAAAATACTCGGGTCCCAAAATTCCTATAACTTTTTGAGTTATTAATTCTTAAAGTTACGATTTCACCCATAGGAAATGTATAGAGAAATATTTAAGTATTCTTTGCAGTTGTGTATTCTATGAAGGTAAACAAATCCTCAAGCAGGCACTGGACTGGAATACTTAATTGTTAGTAATAATAATTTTCTTTTCATAATTAAGGAAAGGCGAGGGTCCGCCGCAGGCGGGCCGGAGCCAGCGGCTGGGGGGTCCAGGGGGGCGTAGCCCCCCTGTCTAGACGCCAGCCCGTTTCTCATATTTAAGGCGAGGGTCCGCCACAGGCGGATCCGAGCCAGCTGGTGGGGGTCCAGGGGGCGTAGCCCCCCCTCTAGACTGCCAGCCCGTATCTCATATTTAAGAAAGGCGAGGGTCCGCCGCAGGCGGATCCGAGCCAGCTGGTGAGGGGTCCAGGGGGGCGTAGCCCCCCTGGCTAGACGCGAAGCCCGCCGAAGGCGGGCGGCGCGGCTAGTTTATTTTTAATTATTTTTGAATAGATTAATTTTTGCTGAAAACCGCATAGTTTTTGAGATATTTGCGAAAAACCATCTTCCAGCAACTTTACCTGCTTATTCCCGCCAAAGGCCCCGGTACTGGAAGTGCTGACTCTAGAGTATCTTTCCATCAATAAAATGCACCTATTCTGAAAATATTAGCCTTCACTCTTGTGATATGTGCCGCTCGGGGCACATGGCCTCTCCCCCCTAGATCCGGCCCTGAGTGATCACAACGATTTATATATTATTATATTTGTGATAAAAAAAAAAACCTATTGGAGAATGAATAAATTATAATGTAGGTATATAGGATTTAGCTTAATCAGATCCGTTTTGTATTGGTGGAGGGCCGGCCTAAGGCCTGTGCGGTTTTCTGGGGGTGCCGAAAAGGGGAAAATAATAAAAGCACTCATTGTAAGGGGCGCCAAAGTTGATTCAGCATTTTACTCTCTTGTATTCATGTTGTCGTTGACAGTGGTTTTTGTTTTTATTAGAAGGCACCATGCTGGAACATGGTATTAGGGACCTAATTGATATTTCAAATGACCCATGGTTTGGTTTATTTGTAAAATCATTTTTCTGCATCTCAGACAATTTAGATTTTAAAGATAACTAAGTATTTTAATTAAGATATATAGCATATTGGGATCCAGGCACTTGTATAATAATAATACACTTGTGAAGATGACAGTCATGTCGAAATACGTGAATTATTTCACTTTCAACACGAAAAAAAAATTGAAACATATCGCCTAGTTATGATGCATTTTTTTTTTCTATAGTTTAATTGATGTAAATCCAATTTCATTATTCGTCTCGAAAAACATACGTGATATTATGTGATTTTTATTTTCTCTTATACAAAAAAAAAAAAAAAAAAAAAAAAAAAACCGAGTGAGAAAAACAAAATTAAAATTTTTATTTATTGGTGGTTATGTAGTCTAGTATCTATTTATTAACATGAATTTTGTACAATTAAATTTCATTTAAATAAAAAATATGAAATTTAACAATTAAATCTCACAAATAACATATAATTAATAACAATTAAATTATATTATTTAAATTATTAGGAAATAATGAAAAAAAAAAACAATTAAATCATTAAATTAAATTAAATAAAAAAAATAATAATAACAATTAAAGCTCACAAATACATATAATTAATAACAATGAAATTATATTATTTAAATTATTAAGAAATAATGAAAAGAAAAACAAACAAACAATTAAATCAAATTAAAAAAAAAAAAAATAACAATTAAATCTCACAAATATAATTACTTAATTAAATTCCATAAAAATAAAAATTTAATAATTAAATCCAACAAATGAATTAAGAAAAAAAATAAAGTGAAATAATTTTCGTATTATAAAATTAGAACGAAGAATTTTGATTTTTTTTTTCAAATGTTTTGTTATTTATTTATTTATTTGTATTTGTGTTTGTGTGTTAATGAGATGAGAGATTAATGGACGTTTATAACGCGTACCTGTGAGGATGGTCATGCCGCGGCGTGGCGCATTCCCCGGTTAAGAGCGCGGCGTTCGGGTTGACGACGACGACAACGACAACGTCGGTGGCGGCGGGCGGGCGGCCAGACGGCGGGCCTCGCGTCGACTGCCGTCGTCGTCGTCGTCGTCCTCGTTGTCGGTCAGCTCTTAGCTAAAACCGGCGCCGGCGCTGACGTCATCATCGGCCGGTCGGCCCTCCTGCTGCTGCTGCTGCTTGGTGCACTCATTCTCTCATTACGCATCCTCTCAATTGTAATCAACCCCCCCCCCCCTCTCTTTCTTTCATAAAGGGAATTTGCAGAAATTTAATACCCAAAACAAAAAAATGTATTATTAGAATATTAATTGCAGTGGCGCAACTAAGGGGGATTTCAGTGTTTTAACCCCCAGGAGAGAAAAAAATTCAAATTGCTATATATTATAATATGTACAGGTCAATTTGGGGGCAATATATTCTAAATTTTCGACCCCCTCAATGGTCAAAAACTTCAAAAATTTTGGACTTTTTTCAGTTTTTCGCTTATATCTCGTAAACTAAGCATGTTCTGTGTACCATAGCAGAATACAAAATTGTAGAGCATTAAATATGCTAAAATTTGGTATATAAAATGAATTTGTAGACCCAATATTAACCGAAATAAGGCCGTCAAAGTTAAACAAAATGTAAAATTTTTTGTCTAAATTTGACGGGCCGCAGCTCAGGTAATAATTAAGGCTCGGATTTCGCCCTATTTACCTTTTTTTTATTTATGGCTTAAAATTTAGGCTAATATGATATATATACGTTTCATGAAATTCTGAATAAAAGAAGAGGCATTTGTTAGTGCCTATAATGCCTATTTTGGCCGATTCTGGGTTTTAGTGCCCATTTCATCTATAAATGCCTATTTTAAGTTCAAATAGCCAATTTCAAGCTATACATAGCCTAAATTTAAAGTTTTTTTGAATTATCAAGAAAATATTTCAAGGGGAGGAGGGTAAAGGGGGGGTAATTAACCCCCCCCCCCCAAGATTTGAAAAAAATACTTTTTTTAAAAAAAAAATTTATTTTTAATGTAAAATTTTAAAAATTAATACTTAAAAATTTGATTTGTATTTATATTCCGGCAAACAAGTACAGAATTACCGAAATTAAGAAAAAATTGTGTGCTGTGCGACGAGTCACACCAGATTACCAAAAATAAGACATCCATTTTTTAAATTTTTTTATATTATTTCTTAAATAATGCCTTTTAAGTGCCTTTTTAAGTGCCTATTTTAATAATTTTTAGTGCCTATAAATCCGAGCCCTAGTAATAATATTGAGTCTAAAAATTTATTTTATGTATTAAATTTTAGCAAAATTCATGCTCTACAACTTTGGTCCTTGAGGTCGAAAATTTGGGATCTAAAAAGAGATATATTTACATTGTTTCATCTTTTAAAGTTCCTCTGCATAAATCTCTTCATTTTTCTTTTTCATTTAATAATTTTATTCTATTTTTTTTCCTATTTTTGATATATGCTAGAGTATCCCCAAAAGACCTATAAAAATTTTATTTATTTATATTTTATATTTTAATTAATATTTTCCAGCTATTACCCTATTTTTCATTATATCGACTGGACTAATATTGTAAATGGTCATTCAATAAGTCCGTAGGATGATATATAGATGGCGTTACTAGAATTTTTTTCATATGATTTTTATTTAGTACTAACCTTCAAACGATACGTGTATAAATTTGACAGCAATCTAACTCTTGATTCGTGAGTTATAGAATTTTATGTGAAGCAACTGAAAAAAAAAAATGGAAAAAAAGTGAATTTCGAGTTTTAATAAAGTATTGCTTTTTGATGAAAAAAAATACAGTGGAAACCAAACAATGGCTTGATAAACATTATCCGAACTCTGCTCCATCCAGTTTTTATTAAATGTAAGTCCAATGATGAAGTATCGCTGAAACTGATGCCTATTTTGACGAGAAAGATAAATTGTACTATAAAAGTTGGAAAATCGCTATACTCGTTGTATCGCCCTCCAAAAAGGCGTTTAGTCAAAATTTTGTTTTTTTCTTACTTATCCTAGGGACTTATTGAATGACCTTGTATAAAAAATAAGTTTATTTTATTTTATTTTAAATAAAATTTTAACAAAAACGAAAATTGCTTATTTTTTTTTATAAGCCTAGTAGTTGAATTTACGTTTTTCCTTTGGTCTGGCATGTATGGGGGAGTTGCTTCTGCCCATGGGCGGATACAAGGGGGGGGGGAGGGTAAAGGGGGTAATTAATTGAGATTTGAAAAAATACTTTCTTTTTTTTAATGTATTTTGATTGTAAAATTTTAAAAATTAATATTTAAAAATAAATTTCATTTGTATTTATATTCTGGCAAACAAGTACTGGATGTACTAAATTACCGAAATTAAGAAAAAATACTGTGCTGTGCGACCAGTCACACCAGATTACCCCCCCCCCCCCCCTTAGCTTTCGGGATTAAAAATTTTCCGATATCTAATCAATGAATTATCACGAGATTTATGAAAATTTTAACCAACCGACTAATTAGAAAAAAATAAAATAAAAAAAAGCGCTCTTAACCTCTAGATCATTAGCCTCTGGTGCTAGAGCTCAAGAATTCGCATCCTGTCCCAGAAGAAAAAAACCTATTTCAATTGATTTCGCTACCTAACGTTTCGGTATTTATAACTAGATGAAGAGTTTGATGATTCAAGAAAAATAATTATTTCCATTTATCCTATGCTGACGTTTCGGTCTTCGTCAAGACCATCTATTTCTTCTTTTGCTTTCTTTCTACTCTACATCCATCTTTTATAAATCTCTCAATTATTAGAATGTAAAAATTTAAAGCATTTAAAAAATACTCACGTGACGTTAAATGTTTCTAGATTTTTTTTTTTTTTTTTTTAAGTGAAACTTTTAATCGATGGCTTCTAATTTTTTCGCTCCTTTATCAGCATGTCGCGTTACAAGCAATGACGTCATAGGGCGTGACGCTACAAGCCGTGACGACAAAAATAGGAAAGTTGAAATTTAATATATATGACAAATTATAAAAAAAATAAATGTGAGATTTAATTATTCAATTTTTAAATTGATAAAATATAATTTTTAAAATAATTTAAAATGATTCAAATCTTCAATTACTAAATATTATTCTCAGTTTTTAACATGCATCTATTGATTTTCCATTAATAATCCTCATTTTCCAATTGTTAAGTTGAGATTAACGCGTTCAACTAGTAAATAATACCAATAGCGTTGCATGAAATAACCGATAAATAAAAAAATAAATAAATTTTAATTAAAAAAAAGAAAAAAAAGTCATTTGAATATTTATTTTTAATAACAATATATAAATAAATTATTGGTACATTACTTGGAGAAGAGAGAGATGAAGATAACAACTATCCTGTGAAAAAAATTACACCGAAGGAGGAAGGTGTTACACAATTTTCTTTTTTCTAATAAATTAATAAATAATCTCTGTTTCTTTAATGAAAAATTTAAAAAAGAAACAAAGATACAGGAACAAACAGAAAAAAAAATATTTACATTGTCGATTATTTGTATGATAAAATTACACAAAGGGCATTAGGTATATTAGACAACCGGTTTGGCCTTTTGAAATTAAAAAATACGCTGAAGGGAGGCTCTTCCCCCCTCCACCATAATCGATAAACTCTGCAACGTGACGATAAAGGAGAACCGTTGCTTGTGCAGGTGTCTAATATACCTAAAATAAGGACGCGAAATCGCGTGCGACCTTATTGAATAAATAATATCAATCCTATAAACGTTAAGATCATTTTAATTAAATATATATTTTTTTTGAAAAAAGATCAATGTTTTTGCAATGGATTTTAATAGTGACCTTGAAAAAATCAATGTTTTTACAATGGATTGTAAAGATCAATGTTTTTGCAATGGATATTAACAGGGACCTTGAAAGACCAATGTTTTTACAATGGATTGTAAAGATCAATGTTTTTACAATTGATTGTAAAGATCAATGTTTTTACAATTGATTGTAAAGATCAATGTTTTTACAATTGATTGTAAAGATCAATGTTTTTACAATTGATTGTAAAGATCAATGTTTTTACAATTGATTGTAAAGATCAATGTTTTTGCAATGGATATTAACAGTGACCTTGAAAAGACCAATGTTTTTACAATGGATATTAGCAGTGACCTTGAAAAGACCAATGTTTTTACAATGGATATTAGCAGTGACCTTGAAAAGACCAATGTTTTTACAATGGATTGTAAAGATCAATGTTTTTGCAATGGATATTAACAGGGACCTTGAAAGACCAATGTTTTTACAATGGATTGTAAAGACCAATGTTTTTACAATGGATTGTAAAGACCAATGTTTTTACAATGGATTGTAAAGATCAATGTTTTTACAATGGATTGTAAAGATCAATGTTTTTGCAATTGATTGTAAAGATCAATGTTTTTACAATTGATTGTAAAGATCAATGTTTTTACAATTGAATGTAAAGATCAATTCGTTAGTATAAGGGTATTTTATGGCTGGTAGAATTTGTAACAGGAATGAAAGTTAGAAGAAAAATGCAGCCAGAATTTTTCTTTAAATATATATTTCAACAGCTAGCTGACGTTTCGGCTTTGGTTAAAGCCATCCTCGGAGCTATAATCAATGAAACGAAACATTTCTTTTTTTACAAATATTGTTTAACAATCATTTTTTATAAAACTTTTTTTTTCCCTAGAATGAAAATCATACCTGCTGTTAGTCTTCATATACATATATTTTGAATTGTATCCGGTATTAAAGTTAATTTAGGATATAACATCAGGGAAAAAGTTTTCTGTTCAAGATCAAGAAGTAAAAAAAGAAATGTTTCGTTTCATTGATTATAGCTCCGAGGATGGCTTTAACCAAAGCCGAAACGTCAGCTAGCTGTTGAAATATATATTTAAAGAAAAATTCTGGCTGCATTTTCTTCTAACTTTCATTCCTGTTGTAAAGATCAATGTTTTTGCAATTGATTGTAAAGATCAATGTTTTTGCAATTGATTGTAAAGATCAATGTTTTTGCAATTGATTGTAAAGATCAATGTTTTTGCAATGGATTGTAAAGACCAATGTTTTTACAATTGATTGTAAAGACCAATGTTTTTGCAATGGATTGTAAAGATCAATGTTTTTACAATTGATTGTAAAGATCAATGTTTTTGCAATGGATTCTAAAGACCATTGTTTTTGCAATGGATTGTAAAGACCAATGTTTTTACAATAGATTGTAAACACCAATGTTTTTACAATGAATTGTAAAGATCAATGTTTTTACAATTGATTGTAAAGATCAATGTTTTTACAATTGATTGTAAAGATCAATGTTTTTACAATTGATTGTAAAGATCAATGTTTTTACAATTGATTGTAAAGATCAATGTTTTTACAATTGATTGTAAAGATCAATGTTTTTACAATTGATTGTAAAGATCAATGTTTTTACAATTGATTGTAAAGATCAATGTTTTTACAATTGATTGTAAAGATCAATGTTTTTACAATTGATTGTAAAGATCAATGTTTTTACAATTGATTGTAAAGATCAATGTTTTTACAATTGATTGTAAAGATCAATGTTTTTACAATTGATTGTAAAGATCAATGTTTTTGCAATTGATTGTAAAGATCAATGTTTTTGCAATTGATTGTAAAGATCAATGTTTTTGCAATGGATTGTAAAGACCAATGTTTTTACAATTGATTGTAAAGATCAATGTTTTTACAATTGATTGTAAAGATCAATGTTTTTACAATTGATTGTAAAGATCAATGTTTTTACAATTGATTGTAAAGATCAATGTTTTTGCAATGGATTCTAAAGACCATTGTTTTTGCAATGGATTGTAAAGACCAATGTTTTTACAATAGATTGTAAACACCAATGTTTTTACAATGAATTGTAAAGATCAATGTTTTTACAATTGATTGTAAAGATCAATGTTTTTACAATTGATTGTAAAGATCAATGTTTTTACAATTGATTGTAAAGATCAATGTTTTTGCAATGGATATTAACAGTGACCTTGAAAAGACCAATGTTTTTACAATGGATTGTAAAGACCAATGTTTTTACAATGGATTGTAAATACCAATGTTTTTACAATGGATTGTAAAAACCAATGTTTTTACAATGGATTGTAAAAACCAATGTTTTTACAATGGATTGTAAAAACCAATGTTTTTACAATGGATTGTAAAAACCAATGTTTTTACAATAGATTGTAAAGACCAATGTTTTTACAATGGATTGTAA
>JAKCPI010013646.1:0-14925 GCA_023213315.1 Euborellia annulipes
TTAAAAAATTCGAACAAAGCCCTGATCTCCAAAGGCAATATGAAGAAATTTTAAATGATTATCTAGTAAAGGATTATATAGAGGAAATCCCTTCAAATCCAAATGCATATTTTATACCCCATCATCCCGTAACAAAATCATCTGAACCAAGTGGCCCTATTAGAATTGTCTTTGACGCATCTACAAAACTCTCAAATAATTTATCTCTAAACCATCACCTTCTATCAGGGCCCAAATTACAACAAGATATTTTTAATGTTATTTTAAAATTTAGATTATATCCCGTTGCTTTCACTTGCGATATAGAAAAAATGTATTTACAAATTATTTTAAATGAAAAAAGATCAAATCTATCAACACATTCTATATCGTAAATCTTTAAATCAACCACTAATTCAGTATAAATTAAAACGAGTCATTTTTGGTCTCACTTCATCTCCATTTCTAGCAATTCGATGCTTGCAACAATTAGCTATAGATGAAGGAGAAAAATATCCACTAGCCAAATCAATTATATTAAATGACATATTTGTCGATGATATAGTTTCAGGTTGTGAAACTCTAGAAGAGGGATATGAAATTCAGAATCAATTAATTTCACTTTTAGATACTGCAGGCTTCAAATTAAAAAAATGGAGTTCAAATAAAAGGGAATTATTAAATAATTTAAGTTCAAATGAAAAACAAAACCCACTTCATCTTAATCATGAATCATATATTAAGGTTCTCGGGCTCATATGGGATCCTGAAGGAGACTATTTTACATATAAAATACATCCCTTTCCCGTGAAATATACAAAAAGGGGAATTTTATCATTAATATCTACAATTTTTGACCCCATAGGTTACATTTCTCCAATCACTCTCATTGCAAAAAAACTTATAAGAGACTTATGGCGCTTAAAATTAGAATGGGATACTCCTGTCCCTTATAAAATTCGAAAGATATGGACAGTTTTTACTGAACAACTCAAAAATTTAGAAAATCTAAAAATTCCTCGACACACGACATTAACAAAGAATTCTATTTGTACCCTGGTTGGATTTGCCGATGGCAGTGGTGAAGGAATTGGAGCTATCGTCTATCTAAAATTCACCAATTCCACTCACACTTCCATCCAACTGGTTTCATCAAAATCAAAAGTTACCCCACTCAAACCTATAACCACTCCCCGAATCGAGCTAGCATCGGCACTACTTTTAGCCAAACTAATGAATCACATTATCAATTTATATAATTCTAAACTCAATTTATCAAAACTATCTTATGCATTTTTAGATTCCACTATTGTCTTAGCATGGCTCTCTCAACCCCTTCATAAACTCAAACCCTATGTAGGAAATCGTGTCTGTAAAATAACTCAATTATTGCCCTCTACTCAATGGGGACATGTCTCAAGCGCATTTAATCCAGCAGACATCTGTTCCAGGGGTATTTATCCAAATCAATTACTAAAAAATAAACTATACTGGGAAGGCCCGACTTGGTTAAAAGATTCTCTCTCTACTTTAATCAAGGATCCTCTAGATTTACCTCTTGACTTACCTGAATTAAAATCCTCAATAGCCTTACACATAGAAATATCAAAAAAGAAAAATGACACTTTAACATACTTTTCAAAATTAAATCCTCTTATTTCAGTTACAGCTTATTCAAAACGATCAATTAAAAATCTTCGTGAGAAAAATAAAATAACACCCGAACCAAAAATCTTGGGACCTCTTTCCATTACTGAGCGTAATGAAGCCTTAAAATTTTGGATAAAACATGAACAATCACATTATTTTTCTTTTAATTCTGAGATCAGTGGATTTAAATTTTCAAAAAACATACAAAAATTAAACCCTTTTGTAGATAGTTCAGGTATTCTACGCGCAGGAGGTAGACTTTACCACTCTACGTTGCCTTATGAATCAAAATTTCCTATTATACTTCCAAAGGAAAGTCATTTATCTAAATTACTTATCGAAAATTATCATATATCAAATCTCCATATAGGGCCTCGCGCACTACATTCCATTATTGCCAGAAAGTATTGGATTTTAGGCGCAAGGCAAATTATTAGATCAATTTTGTCTAAATGTCTAACTTGTTTAAAATTTAAAACTACAACTATGACTCCTCAAATGGGAAATTTACCCCTAGCAAGAGTGGAGCAGGGACGCCCCTTTCTAAAAGTTGCTTGTGATTTTGGGGGACCTTTTGCTCTAAAATCCTTCAGGGGTAGAGGTGCAAAAATTTCAAAAATTTATCTATGTTTATTTGTTTGCATGTCTACCAAGGCTGTACACTTAGAAGGTGTTAGTGATCTATCTTCTAACGCCTTTTTAGCCGCTTTCCAACGATTTATTAGCAGACGTGGTATTTGTTCTGACATATATACCGATAATGGTACAAATTTTGTAGGTGCAAATCGACAATTACAAATTATTTATAAGGAATTTATGTCAGCTCAAAATAAGACCAATTTAAACTCTTTCCTCAAAGATCATTCCATAAGATGGCATTTTTCCCCTCCTTTAGGAAGTCATTGGAATGGACTTGCTGAGGCAGGAATAAAATCTACTAAATACCATCTCCGTCGAGTTGTGGGTGAACAATCCCTCACATTCGAGGAATGGACAACTATTTTTTGTCAAATAGAAAAAATATTAAATTCTAGACCTTTAACTTTTGCAACTGATGATCCAAACGATACTGACATTTTGACCCCTGGCCATTTTCTAATA
This sequence comes from Euborellia annulipes, assembly GCA_023213315.1. Taxonomy (NCBI): domain Eukaryota; kingdom Metazoa; phylum Arthropoda; class Insecta; order Dermaptera; family Anisolabididae; genus Euborellia; species Euborellia annulipes. Next base: position 2,731 of record JAKCPI010013646.1, read on the forward strand.
GGTGCTCCTTTAACTAGTCTCCCCGAAACAGATTTAGACGAGATTAAAATCTCCCCAAATGAAAGATGGCTTCTGCTCAAAAAAATTACTCAATCATTTTGGAAAAGGTGGATAAATGACTATTTAAACACGTTGCAACAACGGTCCAAATGGACAAAAAACGCATACAATCTTAAAGAAAATGATTTAGTCTTAATTAAAGACATACCTTCATTATACAAATATAAGATCGGTAGAGTTATAGAGATTCATCCAGGTTCTGATAATCAAGTTAGAGTTGTAACTCTACGAACTCCTCAAGGTATCTTAAAGAGGCCAGTGACCAAACTTGGTCTGATCCCATAAAAGAAAAACAAAGATTTAGTTTTTCTTTTAGCTATATTTCTATTTATTAATTTTATTCATTTAATATTTTTTCTTTGTAAATAATCTATTTTTATTTAAAATTGTTTTTTTTTTTTTATCAATTATTTATCTTAATCATATATCAACCCCTGGGGGAGTATGTTCGATATAAAAACTAAATATTGAGATATTCCCCGCCTCTTCCTTCCCTACCTCCTGAGTCTTGGAGAGGGGGACTCAAAGCGCATGTGCGCTCGTGAATAAAAAAAAATCAACGCCTACGTACAACTACACATAATTAATACCATAAAATAATCCAGATTAACGACTACCAGCGCGATTCGTCGAGATAAAACTGCGGTCCAACCGGTCTCGGTGAGTCCTCTCTCAAACAATGGGCCTGGGGCTCCCTGATTATTATGTTACCTGGGATATTAGACAATTCAACTAGATTTTTTTTTTTGATTTTTATAAGTTAACTCCTTTTGGCCGAATGTTGTTAAAAGTTGGTGCCTTTGTTTAAAATATTAATTCTTTTTTAAGTTAGATTATTTGACGCAACTTCTTAAAATTAATTAATTTGTTTTGCTTTTTAGATTACCTTCTAAGTAACAATCATGTGAATTCAATAATAGTTCATAAATTTGACTTTTCTGATGAGGAAGTCATGGCATATTATATTTCCTTTTTAAAGACACTTTCTTTAAAATTAAACGCTCATACTATTCACTTTTTCTATAACGAGGTAACAAAAAATCAAACAGTTTTTATTATAATGAATTTATTCTAATTGCCGCCTTTATTTGTTTTTCTTTTTTTAGCACACTAATGATTTTCCGTTATACACGGAGGCAATTAAATTCTTCAAACACCCGGAAAGTATGGTACGAATTGCAGTTCGAACTCTCACTTTGAATGTCTATCGAGTTGATGATACATCAATGCTTCAATTTATTCGGGATAAAACGGCAGCTCCATATTTTTCTAATCTTGTCTGGTTTATTGGAAATCATATTCTTGAATTGGACAATTGTGTCAGAAATGATGCTGAGTAAGAAATTAATTTTGTTTTTTTCCCCTTTCCTTTCTTCAAAAGCCCTCTTAATAACGTAGGGTCGAGAAAAATTCATTCATTATGATTGTCAGTTAGTCTTTTTATGTTGTTAGAGATATTTTGGTAAACAGCCAGCTTATTGTAACATTTTGGAGTTTAGGCTTTCACAATTGTTTTCATTAATAAAAGAATTTTCAGTTTAAGAAATTACAACGTTTCGGCCACTCATGTCCTTCTTCAAGTACAATTCAGTTAAGATTACAAAGGTTGTTACATTCTCATTTGAATTTAAATTTAAAAACATTCAAATCAGATTGTCTTTGATGTAATCTAAACTGAATTGTACCTGAAGAAGGCCTCAGAAAACGAGGAAAGAAAAAGTTGCCGAAACGTTGTAATCTTTACAAAAAAAACACGCTTAAATCGAAAATCAAATTCTTTTACTATTGACATGTTTTGAAACTGGACAAGATATCAATCAATATTGATTACCTCAGCGGTTAATTGTCAATTTATGAGAGATTGGTCCTTACGAAGAATATTAAAAACACCAAATTTTTTTCAAAAAATTTGGTGTTTTTAATATTCTTCGTGAGGACGAACCTCTCACATATTGTCAAGTAACCACTGTGGTTATCTATATTGATTCTTTTACTGTTGTAACATATCTTTGAAAAATGAATTTTTTAGAATCTGAAAAGAAAGCAGCCTTTTTAACCCTAGAACGCACAAGCTTTTTTGGAAACGCAAAGTCACAAGGAGGGCCTCTCAGGCCCACTATAGGTTTAATAGGTTTTTCAACACATTTTTGAATAATTATATTAATTTTTGTTCATTAATTTATTTTAAAATTTATAAAAATATATAACTAATCAATATTTTATTCATAATTTTAAGGTTTTTATTTTAAAAACATCTTTTACATATAATTTTTTTAGTACAATGACCACTTCAAATATTTCTTTTACAGCAGACTTGTTATTTTTGTTTTCTGTTTATTTTAGTTGGACACAAATAACATCTTCTTCTTGTAGGTTTTTTAAGATCAAAATTTTATTTTGACATTGAGGGGGTACATTCCTCAATTACCCTTCTAATTGATTTCTGTAGTCCTTGTATCGATCTTATTTTTATGTGATCGCAAATTAATTCCTCGCTCAATTCAACAAAAAATTTTCTTCGGAGGTGTTTTTTTTGGAAATTAACATGAGATTTGTGTTTTAAATTAAAATAAATGATCATTGATGCAATTGCACATACCGTAATAAAGTTTTCAAAAACGGCCATCAGCCAATGATTTGTTTTTCTTTTGCAGCTAGGCTATACTACCGTATGAGTGTTTGTCATTTTATCCAAAATATCTACTGCTCCTTTCGATTGATTATAATAAATAATAATTTCTGGTTTTTGGCATTTTCATAAACAATACCAATATTGTCTGAATGATGTATACTCGAGAAGAGTAAAATATACTTCCTTTTTTAGGCACATAAGACACAAGGGCAAATTTGAGAGTAAATCGAAAAAGTCGTTTTTTTTTCTAATAGGTAAAAATTCAGCTGGAATACATTTTTTATCTTTTCTAAAGTATCTTTTCCAATAAAAAATGGAGTATTGAAACAGAAATTATGAGTCAGGTGAAAATTTCCGTAAAGAATATAAATATTTTTTTTTTTGATCAATATCTTCATTGCTTGAATTTTCATTATTTTCTTCAGTAATGTGATCCTCTATACTGTATTTTATTTTATTTTATTTTTATTTTTTAAGAATATTGTCTTTATCTTCGATAGCATTTAAATCTCCTAGCTCTTTTCATTCTTTAGATATTTTGTTCACAAACAGACCATGTTGCAAAAACAACTTTTTTGAACTCAGGGGACCTCAAAACGTGTATATCCATCAAAATCTCGACATTGAATTTTTGACATGAATCCAATACTTTCTATATAATTACATATATAGTTAAGAGAAAGTAAAAGCATTCTTGAATGTTATCAGAAGATATAATCTCAAAAATATAGAGAAGCTTTGAGATCCGAAAGTCGAGATGAAACAGACAGTTTTCTTGATTTTTTCAAAATTAATAAAGAATTTGACAATATTTATTTTATTATTTAAAAAAGAACATGACAATTTTAAATATTTGAATACATAATACATAATAGGTTGTCATTCAAAGTGGTTTAAATACCCAGAAAGCCCAAGGGCCTGGGAGGCCCTCCTTGTGACTTTGTGTTTGTAAAGTGGTTCGAAGAAAAAATAAGGCATAAAAAAAATTTTTTTTTTTTGAAAAACCCTTTAAAAATACATTTGTAATGAATAAATGGAGGAATACTAAAAACTTGAAATTTATAAGAAGCTTTTTCTGAGAGTTATTGAGAAAAAACGGAGTGACCGGGCCTGAAAGGCCCTGGTTTTGCGTTCTAGGGTTAATAAATATTTACCTTTTATAGACAACGTTCCTCAGGGCTAGTATCATTTTTGTGGCAGAGGGAGGGTGTGTTACGTAGCGAGCATAACTGATTCCCGGGGCAGGATACCCTCACCCTCCGAAGATACATATATATATAGTTTGTCTGTCTTGGAGACCTTTTTGGCCCCTCTTAGAGTGGCGCCTGGGTCATGGTGGATCTCCTTATATTATTTTATTTGTAACGAAAGATTTTGCAGACTGGTTACCTGTGTACTCACCGTATTAAAATTCTTAATAATAATATAAATAGGATCGTTTCAAATTGAGAGAGTATTACACTTTCTTTCTTTCTTCTCAGTTTTTCTGTAAAACATTCAATAAAATTTTAAGTCCTGAGTGAGATCCGAGAAGAATAGAATTATAAACAATGAAATCTTTAATAAACAATTCACTGTTAGGGCATGTAACGTGAGGAGAAGGGGGGGAGGGGGCCCTCACTTATTCACAGACCGACTGCAGACTGAGACGATAGTCTCCTGGAGTCAAATCTGGTGATGATTCCACTAGATCGTTGGGTGCACAGGTGTCCAATAGGGGTGGCCCTTATTTAAAAAAGGGGAATTTTATCGACCTCCACCCGGAAATTGGTTTAGAATGTCAAAAAAAATGAGCCCTGAATTTTTTCAGATTTTTCCTAGCAAAATAACCCGTGACGGTAAACAGTTTTTTATTTAACACGGGTTTTAAATGGGCTTTTCTCACCATAATAGACTTTCGAACGTTCTTTTAGAAATAGAACCGAAAGTCTTCAATCACGCTGATTTCGGTTCTATAATTCTCTCGGCATCATGCATTAAGCTTCAAGTCCTTTTAGACATTTCTTTGGGAAACTATGAAACGTTGTATACTTACGTTTTTTGGGATCGCTGAGCTCGAATTTGCTATCAAAAATATCATCAATTTAAACCAATTAAATAAATGAACTAGCCGCGGCGCCCAAGACTACAAAATTTCGTTTCAAAATTCCAATGGGAAGTTAGACAAAACAGACGGACACTCCGCTATTATATATATATATATAGATTCTTGATAGCAAATTCGAGCTCAGCAAGCCCAAAAACGTAAGTCTATCAAGTTACATAATTTTACAAAGAAATTTCTAAAAGGAACTTTCGAAAGTCTATTATTGTGAGAAAAGCCCATTTAATTAAATTTCAACTGCTTACCGGCACGGGTTATTTTGCTTAGAAAAATCTGAAAAAAATCAGGGCTTTTGACATTCTAAACCAATTTTCGGATGAAGGTCGATAAAATTCCTCCTTTTTCAAAATAAGGGCCACCCATCGACCATCTTCTGTTACAAGTTTTAGTGAGTAGCATTCGTTCTCTTGTCCCTTTCTCTATTTAATAAATATTTTCTTTTTTTTTTTTTTTGTTGTTGTAGTCACCAAAGTCAAACTCGTCTCTCCGATCTTGTCGCTGAACATCTCGATCATCTTCATTATCTCAATGATATTTTAAGTTTGCAGATTGATGATCTCAATCAAGTGCTCTCTGATCATTTGTTAAATAAACTTCTCATTCCTTTATATGTCTATTCATTAGTTCAACGAAATCAACTACAAGATAGTCAAGATGTTTGTATTATTATTTTTTTAAATTTTTTTTTATTTACTCTTCATTTTTTTATTTATTTATTTTTTTCTCTTGTGTTTTAGGATGTTTTTGTAAATAAACCTCACCACGTTAGCATCGTGGTTTCTTTATTTCTTCTCTCACAAGTGTTTCTTATTATAACGCATCGACCTCTCGTTCATTCACTTGCAGCTATTTTATTAAATGGAGATCTTCATGTGTTTTCTCAAGGGGCTGGTGAAAGATTGGCAGATCAATTGGTTAGTAATTTAATAATATATAGAAATTAAGTGCACTTATGGATTTAGCCAAAAATAATTAAATAAATAAAAATGAGGTTTTTTGAAAAAAAAAAAAAGAAAAAATAATAATAATAATCGCGATTGTTTTTATATAGTCAATTAGAGTTTTTCTTTCTGCACAAATTGAGATCAAATTTAGTCTGATCTGATTAGCTGTTCGGAATCTACAAAGGTTTAAACTTTCAAATAAGAGAAGGATGAGTAAATAAAATCCGGAGCTGATGATCAGGCAATTTATTTGGATTGCTTCCGTCCGCTATAAGTCGACGTTTCGGAGCCAAAACGACTCCTTCTTCAGGACCTTATGGTTAACAATTAAAAGTACATATCGTTGATTACATACATATCATCATACTTATATATAAAGCCCTTAAGCCGGTGTCAGATGTGAGAACGCACCAATCAGGCCTCAGCGATGCCTCAGGGACAGCGCTGGTTGGCGAAATTCAGAGAGGGCGGGGCGGAGTCGGAGAGGCAAATTCAAAATTTTTAACTACTAAACGCGTACGAGACGCCGCCCGCCAGGGCCAAGTTAATTATGGCGCGGCTTCGCGCCATAATCAACTTGTATTACTTTCTCTTACCTATGTATATATGTAATATATATATAGAGAGAAAGTATTGGATTCATGTCAAAAATTCGATGTCGAGATTTTGATGGATCTTCACGTTTTGAGGTCCCCTGAATCCAAAAAAGTGGTTTTCGCGACATGGTCTGTCTGTGGGTGGGTGGGTGGGTGGGTGTGTCTGTGTTCAATTTTAAGCATGAAGGAATTGAGCTACGAGGTTGAAATTCTATATTTAAGTTAAACACCCCCCGGGACCGGAAAAATAAGCTTTTAATCAAAATCGGCCAAAGATTACTAGTACTTTACTGATGTACTTTTTCAGTTTTTTTCGATTTTCTCAAAATTTGCTCCAACGATTTTTTTTTAAATTCAAAAATCAATTATTTTTTAGATGCTCTTTAAAATGTATATTCTCATTTTGCGATTGAAATCTTCTGAAGACCACTTTACTCTTGTACCCCAAAGAAAAGATAGGAGAAATGGTTGCCATGGTAACAAAATATAAATATTTTCCCATACTTATAAATTTTACATCTGAATTCATATGTTCCGTACTGTCGGGAACTAAATATATGTCGACACAAAAAATCTGGTGTGATAAGCACAGTACACAACTTTCGATTACCGAAGGTAAGAGAAAGTTGTGTGCTGTGGCCAGTCACACCAGATTTTTTCTATAAGGATATTTATTTTAGTTGAAGTTTTTTTTTTCTCCATACATATAATAAAAGTATAAGCAAACTCACCATGCGGTGTCAAAAAAACAAATAGCCCTCAATTTTGTCATAAAAAGCTATGATTAATCTCGCTAGAAGACATAAAGGCAATGGTGTCAAACGAAGAATGATGATTTAATTTGGAGTGCATCATCATTCTTCGTTTGGCACCATTGCCTTTATGTCTTCTAGCGAGATTAATCATAGCTTTTTATGACAAAATTGAGGGCTATTTGTTTTTTTGACACCGCTTATACCTTTATTATATTTATGGAGAAAAAAAAAACTTCAACTAAAATAAATATCCTTATAAAAAATATATGTAATCAACGATATGTACTTTTTAATTGTTAACCATAAAGTCCTGAAGAAGGAGTCGTTTTGGCTCCGAAACGTTGACTTATAGCGGACGGAAGCAATCCAAATAAATTGCCTGATCATCAGCTCTGGATTTTATTTACTCATCCTTCTCAACAATATCCACCAGGCTGTCACCTATCTTCATCACTTCAAATAAAAATTTCTCACCGCGCGCTCTTACGGCGGTAAAATGAAATAATCCAAACAAAAATAAATGGTGAAATCATTAGCTGAAGAATCATGCTCTCTAATTGTATAATCAGAATAATTATACCTCTTAAGACATAATAGTTATTTGAGCCGATAACGAGCAATTTTTCATACGCTTTTATCCAACTTTTTCGTGCACGCCTCCCTATACGGCCCCTCTACTTTATTTACATTGTAAGACGTTGTCACGTCAAAAAAAACTTTTATTTATTGTTTGTCGATGGCCGTAAGGAAAATCAAATATTAATTATTGCAATATAAGGACCGTCGGCCAAAAACAAATACTTTTGCGTATTATCCGTTCATTTGTAAATATTTCGATCCCAGTGATATGATAGAATCATCTTAAGTACAATCAACTGCAAATCGTTAATTTCTCCCATCCAAAATGATAAAATAGCTGAGCATTCCAAGAATGCAATTTTTATAATCTATCTAATCTATAATATAATATAAAAATTGCATTCATGAAATGCTCAGCTATTTTGTCATATTGGATGGGAGAAATTAACGATTTGCAAAACATCTGTTGATTGTACTGAAGATTATTCCATATCACTGGAATCGAAATATTTACAAATAAACAGATAATACGCAAAAGTATTTATTTTTTGGCCGACGGTCCTTATAATTGGACCCTATTAGGCATTAGTGTGTCAAGCGCCAGCTACCGAGATTTGAGAAAATTAACATTAAAGTTTTTTGTTTTCATTGGATTATATATAATTTTTTTTGTCAATTGTGCAAGTAACATTAAATATAAATTTTTTTTTAGGACATATTTCATAAAAAATACTATTAATTATAGCATTTGAAACAATATTCCGTGCTTAACTCAATTTTGAATTTTTTTTGACCCTTAACACACTATTGCATAACAGAATCCAATTAATATTTGACTTTTTTTATTTATTTTTTGTCCTCTTAATTCTTTATATTTAAAAGTTTGCGAACTCTTATTTCTTTTATGCAATAAGAATGAATGTCGAAAAAAAGTTTTAAATTAATTTAAATATAATTAGAAATAACATTAATTATTGTTTAAAAATTATTCGTCACTAGTGTATATATATATATATACATTTTTTTTCTTCTATTTCAGAATGCCTTAAGTCTTAAACCAGGCTTTGTTGCTCCAACTGAAACTCTGGAGAAATCTTTAGAAACAAGTACAAGTCAAGAATCACAATCAGGTGGGAAACTAATTTCATTATTCTTATTAATGCACCCATTAAATTTATCAATACCAGCAGCACCCGCCAAAAATTTATCGAGAAGGCACCTAGCTAGGTCTTACCAATTGGGATTGATAAGCAGCTATCTTAAAATAAATACTATATATGTGATGCGGAAAGTGAAAAGGGACTGTAGATGAATGGAGATAGGCGGAAACGCCCAAGGGCCACTAGTGAATGTGTGAGATAGTGTGTGTGTGTCCTCTTGTAGAAAGAAATTTCACAAATCGTGTTATTGTATAGGATAATTTCCTGGACACCCAAAAATCGATATTTTTCACATAATTCGGCTAAAATGCTCGTAGCGATAATTTTACTTCCCCGACAAGAGGTCCCCCCTTTTCACTTACCGCATCACATATATATAGGCCTATAGCAACCTGCGGAGGCCACTCTCAATGTGCCACTTGTTTCAAACAGAGACTTTGGTCTTGTGCTTAAACAACCAATCGCATTTTTAAAGTAAATAAATTTAATAGAAATAAAGGCGAATAATTACTTCCGACGAGCTAAGCGTTTTAGTTGTATAAGCCAAACTCCCCTTCGCCGTTATTAATGACTGAACATAATTATAAAACAGGATATCAGTCCAGAATTCTTGATAAAATGCCAAAAAATTAAAAAATACAAAGAAATATTATATTTAAAGTTTTAATTCTTTTTATATCCGACAAATATATTAACAAATTAGCTTAAATCACTTAGCCCTCTTTTCCCCATTGGCGTAACTAGCACCCCCCCCCCCCCAAAAGACTCACCGCCCCAAGAAAAATTCAAACAATATGAGACCTTTATATAATTAAATATTTATTAATTCATATACCCGAAAAGATAAGGGTGTGCCGCCGGGCGTTAAACCACGGATCGTCCATCTGGATTGCACTTGGTCGAGGGAGAAATTTGTGGCGCCGAATTTGGGTCCATTTCTTCTGATGACTAAAGTTGCTTTCCAAGTGAGTTAATATACCGGAATGCCGTGCTGTGGTCTAGTGGTTAGGGCACTCCGAGTCCAAATTGGAGGATCCGTGGTTCAACTCCCGGCGGCACACCCTTATTTTTTCGAGTATATGAATTAATAAATATTTAATTATATAAATTTCCGTTTCGCGGCTCACATACGCGATATATATAATTTCTTATTTATTAATATGGGGCTTCCAGGCCAACCTGGAGCCCATGGCCCCCTCAGAGAGAATGCCTGGGCCCTTGGCCTCCCCAGCCAAATTTTCTAGTTACGCCCATGCTCCTCCCCCTCATTCCTTAGTTATGCCTACGCTAGTTAATTAATATTCTTTGTCATAAATTTGTCTCTTATTTACCAGGAGAAGCGAGGGGGATAATCGCCCCCCCGCAGGGAATATAATACTAATCTTTATCTGGAAACTGTTTGGCATTTCAGAAACAGCTGATTCGGATTCGGAATCCCCCCCGAAGGGGCTGCTGGTGTTTCAGAAGTAAATGAAATGCAAAAAGGCAAACGGAACAAATTTTACTGACGAAGAAAAAAGAACAAAGAAGAGCTCTAGGTAAAGTTAATCTAATTTCAAAAGGAGGGTCAAATCTCTGCAATCTGATTTAAATTTCACTCCCGGGTGTGGCCCTTGAGTTTACTACCCCGTAGAGAGTGTCATACCCAAATTTAGCTACTCCGTTTTATATATATATATATATATTTCATAAACTTTCGTGCCAAAATAATTCAAACAATGAATGTAAATTAATTAGGAGTTTTTATTATATTATTTAAAACATTGCCCTCGGGCTTGGTGTAGGGGTTAGCGTGCTAGCCTCGTACAGTGCCGGTCAAAATAATAGGGACGACTGTTTTTTGATCATAAATTTTTATACACTTTATTAATTTAAATAAAAAATACACTGTTTTATAGAGAATTAAATAAGAAACAATTGAATGTAATTTGAAACAGAAAAATAATATATTTATATTTTAATTCAAAAATATTAAGTTTAATTAGGGGATTTAATTGAGGTGTATAGCTGATAATATGATTTATTTACAATGAGCAACTAGCTAGTTGTTTTTCAATTTTATTAAGGGTGGCCAGGGCCAGCGTCGGTCGGAATAGGACCATCATCGGACCAAGTTATTGTCAATGTATTATTCCTCATGGTCATATTGGTCGTCATTGAGTTTATTGCATTGTTAATAATTTCTTTGACCAATATGTCCATGAGGAATAATACATTGACAATGGCTTGGTCCTGATGATGGTCCTATATCCCACCGAAACGTTGGCCCTGGCACTTTGCATTTAATAAAAATTGAAAAACAACTAGCTGCGTTGCTCATTGGAGATTTCCTGAACCTTAAATAAATTTAATTAGGGAACAAAAAACGGCATATATTGTCAGTTATATGACTAAATGATAAATCAAAACAATTTTCATTAGCTTATAATAATTCCACGACTTGAAATCACTTGAATTACACCTTTCTTTAATGGAATTTACCAACGTTTTCAGCATCAATTTTGTCTCCTGGCGCAAAATTTTCTTGTTTTAGCTCACTCGTGCTTAAAAATTGTTTTCTATTTGCATAAACCTTACTTAGAAAATGTCCCCATAAGTTTTCGATCGGATTTAGTTCAGTAGAACGTGCTGTACAATAAAGGGAAAGAACAATCCCAACCTATTTCTACCAAGTTTCTTATCCTTCACTTGAATAATTCGTTTTGAATATTTTTCAGAGCCATCTTTGGATTCGTTAAGCGATAAGCCATTTCTCGAAGAGATACTTACCACTTTACAATGTATAGAAAATGATTATTCAGCTCTCTTTGCACTTTGTCTTCTCTATGCTCTGGCGCACAATAACGGTAACACTACTTATTTATAAAAATAAAAAATGAAATGATTTATTAAATTTAGTTTTTTTTTTTTTCTCAGGAGTTGATAAAGAATTACTCGACACGGTCCTCTATCCGTCCGAGCGTTCAGAAACTCGCAATAAATATAACATACCGCTTGTAGAAAGACTTATAAAAATTATCAATCATAGCTGCCAATCAAGTAAGTAAAGATTAAATATCGGCCATATAGAGGAATGATGACGACCCACCAAAATAACTAAAATAACTAAAAACAACACAGGGCAACACTGACTCAGGTTTCAATCCCCAATGGACCATCATCAGGCCTGAAAATTGAAATAAATTACAATAGTTTTTCATATAAATATATATTTGTGTTCACAAACATTTGTCTATTGGGCTTTATATTGAATTTTTTATATAATATCAATATTTTGTCCCTTATTAAAATATATGACATATTATTATATGAAAAATTCGATGTAAAAAGCCAATAGACGAATGTTTGTGAACACAAATGTATTT
>JAKCPI010013647.1:0-18152 GCA_023213315.1 Euborellia annulipes
ATTAGTCCAGTCGATATAATGAAAAATAGGGTAATAGCTGGAAAATATTAATTAAAATATAAAATATAAATAAATAAAATTTTTATAGGTCTTTTGGGGATACTCTAGCATATATCAAAAATAGGAAAAAAAATAGAATAAAATTATTAAATGAAAAAGAAAAATGAAGAGATTTATGCAGAGGAACTTTAAAAGATGAAACAATGTAAATATATCTCTTTTTAGATCCCAAATTTTCGACCTCAAGGACCAAAGTTGTAGAGCATGAATTTTGCTAAAATTTAATACATAAAATAAATTTTTAGACTCAATATTATTACTAGGGCTCGGATTTATAGGCACTAAAAATTATTAAAATAGGCACTTAAAAAGGCACTTAAAAGGCATTATTTAAGAAATAATATAAAAAAATTTAAAAAATGGATGTCTTATTTTTGGTAATCTGGTGTGACTCGTCGCACAGCACACAATTTTTTCTTAATTTCGGTAATTCTGTACTTGTTTGCCGGAATATAAATACAAATCAAATTTTTAAGTATTAATTTTTAAAATTTTACATTAAAAATAAATTTTTTTTTTTTAAAAAAAGTATTTTTTTCAAATCTTGGGGGAGGGGGTTAATTACCCCCTTTACCCCCCTCCTTGAAATATTTTCTTGATAATTCAAAAAAATTTTAAATTTAGGCTATGTATAGCTTGAAATTGGCTATTTGAACTTAAAATAGGCACTAAAAAAGGCATTTATAGATGAAATAGGCACTAACAAATGCCTCTTATTTTATTAAGAATTTCATGAAACGTATACATATCATATTGGCCTAAATTGTAAGCCATAAATAAAAAAAAGGCAAATAGGGCGAAATCCGAGCCTTAATTATTACCTGAGCTGCGGCCCGTCAAATTTAAACAAAAAATTTTACATTTTGTGAAAATTTGTTTAACTTTGACCGGCTTTATTTCGGCTAATATTGGGTCTACAAATTCATTTTATATACCAAATTTTAGCATATTTAATGCTCTACAATTTTGTATTCGGCTATGGTACACAGAACATGCTTAGTTTACGAGATATAAGCGAAAAACTGAAAAAAGTCCAAAATTTTTGAAGTTTTTGACCATTGAGGGGGTCGAAAATTTAGGATATATTGCCCCCAAATTGACCTGTACATATTATATTTATATATATATATATATATATATATATATATATAGCAATTTGAATTTTTTTCTCTCCTGGGGGTTAAAACACTGAAATCCCCCCTTAGTTGCGCCACTGCAATTAATATTCTAATAATATATTTTTTTGTTTTGGGTATTAAATTTCTGCAAATTCCCTTTATGAAAGAAAGAGCGGGGGGGGGTTGATTACAATTGAGAGGATGCGTAATGAGAGAATGAGTGCACCAAGCAGCAGCAGTAGCAGGAGGGCCGACCGGCCGATGATGACGTCAGCGCCGGCGCCGGTTTTAGCTAAGAGCTGACCGACAACGAGGACGACGACGACGACGACGGCAGTCGACGCGAGGCCCGCCGTCTGGCCGCCCGCCCGCCGCCACCGACGTTGTCGTTGTCGTCGTCGTCAACCCGAACGCCGCGCTCTTAACGGGGAATGCGCCACGCCGCGGCATGACCATCCTCACAGGTACGCGTTATAAACGTCCATTAATCTCTCATCTCATTAACACACAAACACAAATACAAATAAATAAATAAATAACAAAACATTTGAAAAAAAAAAAAATAAAAATTCTTCGTTCTAATTTTATAATACGAGAATTATTTCACTAAAATATTTTTTTTTTTTTTTTAATTCATTTGTTGGATTTAATTATTAAATTTTTATTTTAATGGAATTTAATTATGTAATTATATTTGTGAGATTTATTTGTTATTTATGTTTTTTTTTTATTTGATTTAATTAATGATTTAATTGTTTTTTTTTCATTATTTCCTAATAATTTAAATAATATAATTTCATTGTTATTAATTAATTATATGTTATTTGTGAGATTTAATTGTTAAATTTCATATTTTTTATTTAAATGAAATTTAATTGTACAAAATTCATGTTAATAAATAGATACTAGACTACATAACCACCAATAAATAAAAATTTTAATTTTGTTTTTCTCACTCGGGTTTTTTTTTTTTTTTTTTTTTTTTGTATAAGAGAAAATAAAAATCACATAATATCACGTATGTTTTTCGAGACGAATAATCAAATTGGATTTACATCAATTAAACTATATAAAAAAAAATGCATCATAACTAGGCGATATGTTTCAATTTTTTTTTCGTGTTGAAAGTGAAATAATCCACGTATTTCGACATGACTGTCATCTCCACAAGTGTATTATTATTATACAAGTGCCTGGATCCCAATATGCTATATATCTTAATTAAAATACTTAGTTATCTTTAAAATCTAAATTGTCTGAGATGCAGAAAAATGATTTTACAAATAAACCAAACCATGGGTCATTTGAAATATCAATTAGGTCCCTAATACCATGTTCCAGCATGGTGCCTTCTAATAAAAACAAAAACCACTGTCAACGACAACATGAATACAAGAGAGCAAAATGCTGAATCAACTTTGGCGCCCCTTACAATGAGTGCTTTTATTATTTTCCCCCCAGAAAACCGCACAGGCCTTAGGCCAGCCCTGCACCAATACAAAACGGATCTGATTAAGCTAAATCCTATATACCTACATTATAATTTATTCATTCTCCAATAGGTTTTTTTTTTTTTATCACAAATATAATAATTTATAAATCGTTGTGATCACTCAGGGCCGGATCTAGGGGGGAGAGGCCATGTGCCCCGAGCGGCACATATCACAAGAGTGAAGGCTAATATTTTCAGAATAGGTGCATTTTATTGATGGAAAGATACTCTAGAGTCAGCACTTCCAGTACCGGGGCCTTTGGCGGGAATAAGCCGGTAAAGGTGCTGGAAGATGGTTTTTCGCAAATATCTCAAAAACTATGCGGTTTTCAGCAAAAATTAATCTATTCAAAAATAATTAAAAATAAATTACAAACAAAAATGGTCTAGTGCATATTCACGCTAAAGTGAACGGTTCGGGAGTTATAGAGGGGTAAAATTTGTATGAAAGGAGACACTGTGAGATAAATAAATATTTATATCTTGTTACCATGACAACCATCAAATTCTACCGCTCTATATCTGCCGAACCGTTCACTTCAGCGTGATTATGCACTAGACCATTTTTGTTTGTAATTTAATTTCGAATATTTTTGAATAGATTAATTTTTGCGGAAAACCGCAGAGTTTTTGAGATATGTGCGAAAAACCATCTTCCCGCAAATTTACCGGCTTATTCCCGCCAAAGGCCCCAGTACTGGAAGTGCTGACTCTAGATTATCTTTCCATCACTAAATGCAACCTATTCTAAAAATATTAGCCTCCAGAAAACTCTTGCCCATTTTTGTCGCCAGCTCTTAGAGTTTTTTTTTCAAAAATACGGTCTTATTTCCTAAACTATTGCCTGTACAGCAAATTTGAAGACACCGTTGGAAAGCTCATTAAATTTTCATAAAGAATACAGTGCGTGAAAAGATTTTAGACCTATTTTTGATACGGTTAAAATGGTCGACATTAAATCGCTAAATTTTGAAAAGTTTTATTTTTCTCATTCAATACCGTCAAACGGGGTGAGAATGGTCAAAAATACATATTTTCATTTATAACTCTTGCACCGTTTAGCAGAAAATAACGAAACTAAGTGGGATCATTGCTTAGTTTCTTGATCACTTACCCTGCGAATTATAAATTTTTTTAGGTCTTAAGGAATCTGCATGACAACAAAATATGCGAGTGACCATACTCGCCCCGTATTTGGGGTGAGAATGGTCTTGCTTATTTTTAAGTACAAAGTAAAGAGGATTTGGTCGGGGTTAGTATGGTTAGAAAGAACAAAGTTCATAATTCAAAAATATAATATTAATAATTTTTAATTTTTAAAACTATGAAAAAAAATGATTAAAAAATTGTGACATTTCCAAATTGGCTGTTATCAAAAACAAGCCATCCTCTTCTCTCTTTGGTGGGAGTAGAGAGGGTTTTTAAGACATCTTTCCTGTCCACAGCTGCTATCTCAGGTTTGTCCGGGAAGATAAATTTTTCTCCTTTTTTTTCAGGAATAATATAGGGACTTCGTCGTCATTGTAGGTAGCCTCCCTGTCCTCTATCACTTGACCGATAAAATGTTTCACACTCTTATTACCCCTCATTATTACTAATACAAACTTTTCTGGTCTGAGTGCACCTTCATCGTTTTCCACCTCAACTCGGTTATGATTTTCGATGACCATTCTCACCCCAAAAAAACACTGAATTTTACAATTTTTTAAATAATTTTTTTTATAAATTAAACTGTATTACTATTAATAATAAGCAACTTACCAATAGTTGACCAACAAGTTGGTCGTGCACCACGAGACGTTTTAAGATAATCTTCCAGCCTGTGCTAACTTGACAACCAAAGTTATACCGACTTAACAAAATATGAACAAATATCCCTAATTTCCGATTTTTTTTTTTATTATATTTTATAAAAAAAAAATTACCAAAACCAACTACAACATGATATACATTATTGCCACAAAAAAAAAAAATAGCAAAAATACAAATTCAGAACATTCTACCGCTTAATTTCAATTATTCCTGCAAAACGACCATTCTCACCCCTCAGACCATTCTCACCCCAGATGACGGTAATATTTTTTAAGCCTGAGTTTTGGAGATTTCACAAAAAACTTCTCCTTTTAGTAAGCTTTCTAATGGTATTCTCAGTTCTGCGATTATCATTCAATTTCATAGAGAAATTCCATTTATAATGTTAAAAAAGCATGCCTACTAAATTTATTACAAGATGCATAGGCGTAGCCAGGAGGGGGGGGTTTGGAGGTTCAAACCCCCCCCCATGGGACCCAAGCCATGATTAGATATTTAAGCTCTATAATACAAATTATATTTCATATAGGGTAAGAGAAAGTAAAATATAATAATTTACTCTAGCTATAAAAAAAATGATTTATAAATAATAAATTTATAAAATAAATAAAAATTTGGCCTGAAAGTACCTCCAGCATTCTTATTTCTCATTCATCTATCTGCGCCAGGCTTTCCCAATCATCAATTAAAATCATCTTAAATTTTTCAAATTTTTGAAAAAATTTTCTTGAACCCCCCATAAACAATTTCTGGCTATGCCTATAACAAGATGTGAATTATATAGTTGGATAATCGTTTAAAGAATGGCAGCTAGTTGTTATTTCATTTATTAGGCCCTTAATGCTGACTTTTCGGTCTTGGTTAAAGCCATCCTCAGAGCTTGCCTATATTGACAGCCCGCAAGCTGAGGATATTAAGTCGATTTCATTTATTATAACTTTGATTTACTGTTGCCATGTTCACTTCCATTCAGGAATTAATTGATGAGGAAATTTTGTTATCACTTTGTAATTTTTACTTTAATTTTAAAACATTAATACTATTTAAAATTGATTAATGTAATTTTGATAAAAAGTTTCTATGTGCTACTAGTATTAAATATAAGCATAAAAGAACTTTAATAATATCTTCGTTTTAATTTTTGAATTATAAACCTAAAATTATTTTATTAATATAAATAGTGCATAGAATAATTTGCAATCATGTGTCAAGAGACTTTGAAGCATTTTTGCAAATATAATTGGACTTGGAGAATTTTGCAATAATAATTTTATTGTTTATTCTCTAAATTAGTCGTATTTTTAGAAATAATTTATGAATATCTGCCATAATTACAGTATTTACTTGCAGAATTGACAAAAAAAATGATATATAATCTAATCAAAACAATATAAATAAGAAAAACTTTAATGTTGATTTTCTCAAAACTCGGTACCTGGCGCTTGACACACTAATGCGTAACAGGGTCCATTTAGCAATAGCTATTTATTTATTAGGCCTATATCAAATCTAAAAATAAAGGAAAGATAAAATTAAAATCGCATTCTCTAACCAAATTATTATCTCGCATCGGAAAGACAGGTGTGCGCTTGCGCAGCTGCCGTCTGGACCATTTTAGTTTGTGCACACATAAAATCGCCAACTATTTAAGGAAAATTGTTCTATTAAATGAGGCATCGGGATGGAATTTCGCATAAATTCAAAGTAAATTAATTTTTTTTTATTAATAAAAAAAAAATGTGTGAATAGACACAGCACACAACTTACTCTTATAATCGGTAAATGAAACACACCCACACAGAGCTCAAAACGTGTATATCCCAACAGATTTTGAACTTTGCCCATCAACCGTAGGTTGGACAGGTAAAGTTAATGTAATCGTAAAAAAAATCGAAATTTTTTCTGAAGCTGCCAAAATGCCTTTTGAGGTCCCCTGAATCCATTTAAGTACTTTTTGGAATGATGTCTGTGTGTGTGTGTGTGTGTGTGTGTGTGTGTGTGTGTGTGTGTGTGTGTGGTAATTTTTTTTCGTCAACGAAAACTCAAAAACTATTCATTCAATTGTTTTGAAATTTTGCACCCATAAACTAGAGGTAGAGGCCAAGAACTGAAAAGCTTTTGGTAAACATCGGACTATTAGGGGGGGGGGCTCTAGGGGGGGGACAAATATTTTTATCTTGAATAGTGGGTGGGCAAAGTTGTGGGCTCGGCTTAGTCTGACCCCTTTATTTTTATAGTCTATATATGGTATATTTATAAATATAGGAAAATATTTTAATTTTGACAGCTACTATGAAGTATAAGTGTGGTTCAGAAGATGTCAATGGCAAAATGAGAATATACATTTTAAAGAGCATCTAAAAAATAATTGATTTTTGAATTTTTATCAAAATAGTTTTGATAATTTTGAGAAAATCGAAAAAAAAAACTGAAAAAGTACATCAGTAAAGTACTAGTACTCTTTGGCCAAATTTGTTCAAAAGCTTATTTTCATTCCTCAGGGGTGCTACCTAACTAAAATATAAAATTTCAACCTCTTAGCTCTTTTCGTTCTTGAGATATTTCGTTTACAAACCATGTCGCGATAACCACTTTTTTGGATTCAGGGGACCTCAAAACGTGAAGATCCATCAAAATCTCGACATCGAATTTTTGACATGAATCCAATACTTTCTCTCTCTATACATATATTAACATAATATGATAATTAACTGGGTGTTTGAGTCTGTGAACAAAATATCTCAATAACGGAATGAGCTAGGAGGTTGAAATTTTATATTTAAGTTAGACACCCCCATGGGACGTGTCACATGAAGCTTTTGAACAAAATCGACCAAAAAGTACTAGTACTTTACTGATGCATTTTTTCAGTTTTTTTCGATTTTCTCAAAATTCGTTCCAACGATTTTTTTTTTAATTCAAAAAATCAATTATTTTTTAGATTCTCTATAAAATGTATATTCTCATTTGGTCATTGAAATCTTCTGAAGACTATTTTACTTTTATAAGCTAGGAGAAATTGATATCCAAATGGTTTAAATAAAATCATCGGACTGCCTGAGATCCGAGCCCATGACCCTCGGTGTAGAAAGTCAGCAAGCTAGCAACCTCACCAAGGCCCAAGGGCCCCATTTTGATTAAAATTCGTATAAATGAGCTATTTGGATACCGAATGGCTTAAATAAGAATGCCTGGACCCCCAATATGTATATTAATCAATAAGGATGTTGATAAGAGAGGTGGCTGTTCAACGATTAGAATGAAAGACAGGAAGAGAGGATGTCAGCCAAAAGAAAAGCCTTTATCGAACAAAAATCTCCACTTAGAAGACGTTTTGGGTTTAATTATATAAATCCATCATCAGTTCTTAAGAGATACATTTGATACTTGGCCGTGTTGACTGATGAGCATCTGACATCGTATATGCAAATTTTGTATTTTTATATAATTTTGTATAGGCTATGTTTATATATACCAACTCTATCTTCGTCTCAATGGTGTACACCTTGAGATTGCCAATAATCTCTTAAGAACTGATGATGGATTTATTTAATTAAACCCGAAACATCTTCTAAGTGCGGATTTTTATTCGATAGATCCTCTCTTCCTGTCTATCATTCTAATAACTGATATCGTCAAAGTCTTATATGGCCTGAGTTTCCGAAAAGACTGTGAAAAAAGTGTGAGTGTTAAAAAAAAAAAAAACTATTTTTTAGATGCTTTTTAAAAAGTAGGCCTATATCAGTAAAGTTTTATGTGAAAATTGTTTGAAGTACACTTTACTGATGTATTATTTCAGATTTTTCAAATTGATTTTCCGACTCTTCCTTCCATAGAGCTAATGTTAAATCCCCATATGGGGATTTGTATGTTAATTTCGATTCAAAAGGGGTTGGTCCCCTTTAGAACTTTTTAGGCATTTAAAATTTTTTTTTCCAATTCTTATGAAATTTTGTATTTATTTAGGATTCTATATTGTGTATAAAATGTCCAAATATGAGATTAAAATTTTGAAAAATAACCATAGTTTATTTGAAGCAGTCAACATTTAAAATGCAAGTTTGAAACTAAGGTGCTATGGGAAACTAAATATATCTCGACACAAAAAATCTGGTGTGACCAGCACGGTGCACAACTTTCTCTTACCGAAGGGTAAGAGAAAGTGTGTGCTATGTGCGCCAGTCACACCAGATTTTTTAACTCGAAGGTTAAGCATGTTCTTGTTTACTATATCATTGATTTGCAAGTTGACTAGAAGCCTTACTTTTTAATATTTATAGACATATATCCAGTACCTAGTGAATTTTTTTTTTTTTTTTTGATTTATATTTTCCAGCATTTTTCTAAACAACATATCATTGACGATTTATACGTTATTCTAAATTAATCTTTGCTCTCTCTCTCTCTCTTGAATTCAATGCAACCTAAATATAGATTAATATTTATTTATTTATTTAATGTCTTGTCAAAGAAACGAAATTGAAAACACATTCAGTCCAGATGATTCACAAAAATTTAATTGTGGGGGGGGGGGTAAGGGTTCACCCCGCTATTGTCTAATATCTAAATATAAAGGAGCTTAATATAAATTCCGTTTTCTTCGAGAGGGGAGGTTGTAGCCTATTTTACCCCTCTTATTGTTTTTTTTTTTTTTTTTATTAGTGTGTAATAGACAAATCGATTCCAGGGTGTGATGATGATGCCCAAGTGTTTTTTGGTCTCACTCTCTTGAGTATTTCCGTCCCCGTCCAAAAATACACTACCTGCAGCGACCGCCTTGGGAGGGGGATGCGGGGAGGGCGGGGGATGCCTCGAGAGCTAACACCATCTAGCGGGATTTTCTCTAAACACGCTCCAATTTGAATATTAGCTACGTATACTGTTATTAATTTATATTATCATTTCAAGGGCTGATAAAAGGGGGAGGTAAAGGGGGTAATTACATTTAATTAAATTAAAAATATTTGTTTTAGCTTTTAAACAAAATTCTTAAAGCCAATTGTGAGAAAAATAAAAAAAAAATTGAAAAAGTACATCAGTAAAGTACTAGTACTATTTGGTCGATTGGAATGAAATTCCTGCCCATGCTTGAGACATGAATACTTAGCTAAAGTATAAAATTTGAGTCTCGAGAGTTCTTTCCTTATTGAGTTATTTAATTTAATCCACATTTTTTGATATTTCAGTTGAAATTCATTCAAATGATAGATTGAAATTGATTTTATAGGTATATTTATATTGTAATTTATTACTGCCCCAAGACCCGTGACTCAGAGAGAAGACTCTCATACCTGGGGTCCCTGAAAAAAATTATTTCAATTCAAATAAATGCCTAAAACACGCCTAAAAAAAATCAAAACTAGGCTTATAGTATTATCTCGTGTTTTATTTATAATTACAAAAAGTCTTTACAACGTTTCAGCTACGACTAGAGATCTTAAATACTCCTAGTAAAATTCTCTATATATTAAAAAAAGCCCCATAAAAATCCGTCAAATAGTTTCTGAGATATTGAATTAAAAAGAATTAGAAATTAAATTAGAATTAAATCTCACAATTATTATTCTATAATTAAGCATATATATTAAATTTCAATTTTTGAATAATAAAGATCTGAATAATAATTAAATAAAAAGTATCAATATTGCATTCATTATTTTATATATAATTCGCACAGCACACAACTTTCTCTTACCTTCGGCAATTGAAATTTGTGTAGCTACTGTGCTATCACGAGATTTCTGGCAATATATTAGAATTCAAGGTATAATAGCTAAAGTATAAAATTTGAGTCTCGAGAGTTCTTTCCTTATTGAGTTATTTAATTCACATTTTTTTATTTCAGTGGAAATTCATTCAAATGATTGTGAAAATGACGTCAAATTCACGCTAAAGGGAATCGCCTCCTTTTAATGGCAATTTCAAGAAAAGCTATAAAACAGGCATTTAAAAGCAATAAAATCTCTTTCAGAGAAATTTACATAAACATTATGTTTTGATATTTTAACTGGAATCGATCTTCTTGAAATTTAAGATTTTTTCACAATAAATTAAATTGATTTCAAGGGAAAATCAAAAAATGTGGGTTAATGGGAATTACTCAAAAACGAAAAAACTCTCGATACTCAAATTTGATACTTAAGTCAAGTACCTATGTCGCAAGTATTTCAAGAAATTTCAACCACATCAGACAAAGGGTACTAGTACTTTACTAATGTCCTTTTTCAGTTTTTTTCGTTTACTCAAAATTCGCTCTAACGATTTTGATTAAAATTCAAAAATCAATTATTTTTATATACTCTTTTAAAAGTATATCAATAAAACCTTACGTGAAAAAAGTTTAAGTATACTTTACGCTACAATTCAACCCAGGAGGGGGGAGGGGGTTGATTCTCCAGGAAGCCCTGGCGATCATTACTCTGACGAAAGGGGCATATATCGCACTGATCTTCGGGTGTACCCTTTGATCAACGTTAGGAGCCTAAGATGACGAAAAGACTTAAAAAAAAAAAAGAAAAAATACTCGATACACTCACTCCCTTTTCCCTTTAGAGCCCTCTGGCGGATATTGTGGTGAATTTTAAAGAGAAAATAGCATTTTAATTTATATCATTAATTTGTTCTTCTATTTAGATTAATAATAATAATGGAAAAAAAAAATTATTAATATTATAAATATGATTAAATATAAAATAATTATTGTGAGATTAAATTTTTCTAAAATTTGATAAAATTAAAATAATTAAATCTCATTAGAAATAAAAAGTATTTTAATTAAATCTCCCAATTATTATTCAATAATTAATCATATTTATATAATTTTTTTTTTTCTTTTTATTCTTGGCTGTTGGCCAGAGGCCATCCTGCCATAAAATATTCATACAATATAAAAATTACAGGTTATACAAAACATTTTACAAAATATTGTGTAGGGCTATATAAAAACAAAAAGGACAATAATATGAAAACAAAATTATAAGAAAAACACGTTCCAATTTTTTGTTTATTTTTTTTTTGTAAATTAATATGAAAAGAAGAACGAAGTACTGATAATAAAGAAGAAACTAGCCGCGCCGCCCGCTTTCGGCGCGCTTTGCGTCCAGTCAGGGGGGCTACGCCTCCCTGGACCCCCACCAACTGGCTCGGACCCGCCTGCGGCGGACCCTAGCCTTTTCTTAATTATGAAAAGAAAATTATTTTTTTTTTATTTTTTTTTTTTTAAAAAAAACATTCACACTTTTTTCTCATTCACACTCACATTCACACACACATTCATACAGTCTTTTCGGCAACTTAGGCCATTTAAGACTTTGACGATAACCGTTGTAGAGAAAATATCTATTGTGGGTTGAGGCATTTCTATTTAAGCCATCTGGTATCCAAATGGCTTAAATAAAATCATCGGACTGCCTGGGTCCGAACCCGCGACGTTTGGTATAGGAGGTAGGCACGCTACCTACTACGCCAAACCCGGGGGCAAGAAAATTATTATTACTACGTATTCCAACCCAGTGCCTGCTTGAGGATTTGTTTACCTTCATAGAATACACAACTGCAAAGAATACTTAAATATTTCTCTATACATTTCCAATGGGAGAAATCGTAACTTTAGAAATTAATAACTCAAAAAGTTATAGGAATTTCGGGACCCGAGTATTTTTTCCTGGACCCTCCATAACGTCCTCTATAAGACTGCAAAATTTATAACAATATTCCAACGGGAAGTTGGTCAAACAGAGCGTGACAGACAGACGGACACTCCGCTATTATTATATATAGAATAGATAATTGATTGAAATCTCCTTATTAATATGTTGAGTGATGTGCATCCGTTTCGGTTTTTTAAAAAGACCATCATCATAACTGCTATTTAACAAGAAGTAGACTAACACCATCTAGCGGTCACCCACCCGAGGTTTTTAAAATAATTATACTTATTAATATAATGTTTCAATTAAAGCCATCAGTTTAAATGTAATATTAAAAAATTTGGTTCATTTACACTAAACTATGTTTATTTATACTTTACGTTAAAAGAAAAAAAAACATCTGGTAATTTTGCATTTATGGCAAAGGATATAAAAGAGGTTTATTACAATATTTTTTTTTTGCATATTTATTTTCTTGTCCATTGGATGGAATATGAATAATATTTAGTTTCTCTCTCGCTCTCTCTGACGTTTTTGCAGTCAAATCTATATTTAATAAAGCAAATCAAATCAATCACAAATAAACGAAAATAAATCAAACACATCTCGATGGCGTTATTGGCAAATGGCGTTTGTGCTCAAAATATAATCTCAAAAACTATTGATGAAATGTTTCTGCAAGTGTTGGAGAAATTTAAAAAAAAAAGCTTCTTTTAAACTTAATATAGGGTGATTCAAAGAAACGGGAAATTTTAAAAATTAAGGGGGTTCAGGAGCGACGTCTAAACGTACGTTAAAAAAAAACTAGTCTATTGTAAGGAATTTTTTCAATGCAGTTTTTTTTTTAAATGAATTAAATTCATAAGAGATTATTAGGTCATGGAGCTATAATTTATTTAATGACTTATTAAAAAATTATCGTAATTATTTTTTTGTTATCAAGCAAATACAAAAAAACAATCTGTCCCAATAATCTTCAATTTTTTTTAAATTTAAAAATGAATTTATTGTTATTATTAATCACATATTAATTAAGAAATTTTTAAAATAAGCTTAGATGATTTATTTAAAAATCAACTGTCAAATTAGTTCAGCATTCTTGCAATAGATGGCAGGCTAGTCTAACAGACGATATAGTATTAGCCTATATCTGGCCTATATTTATATATTTTTATGCTCTTATAAAAGATACATAATATATAGAAAGTATTTATTGTTAAAAGATCAATGAAAATCAACCAAATGAATTAAATATTATTAGCTACCATTCTGACATCTCTTGCCAAATTTTAAAATTACTTGATTTTTTGGGCATACTATTTATGACACACAACGCCATCTTAGCGGGAAAAACACGCGTAACACCTTCACTTCCGTTCCCTCTTAAATAAGTAAAACTCTTTTTAACGAGACCGTCGGTCGGGACGGAGATCCTGGCCGGTTCAATCCAAGGGTTCGGTGAAAAATTGAATTTCATTCATTAATATAACACGTTTTCGTTTTGCTAATACGGTCATTTTGTTTAAGAGATCTCAAGCCTATTAAGTAGAAAAAATATCATTATCAGATCCTTATCAGATAATCTTTTGGTTGTGTCTGTGTGCTGCTCCCGTTCTTTGGGCTTTTTCTGATGAAGTTTTTGATTTCTGGAAGATATTTTTTTGTTGCTGGATTCATCTTGTGACCTTCTACCACGTGAGACTCTTAAATTTGACTCAACTATCCTTTTAAAGCCCTTTTTTTATAAAAAGGGAAATTTTTAATTTTCTTTGAATTTTTATATGTTAATAAAAATAGAAATATTGAAAAGGATTAATATTTATTTTAACTGAGGCAAATTTTATTCTAACTAAATTTTTATTTAAAACTGAATTATTTTTTTATTTTTATTTTTTGTATAAGTTTTGAATATCGGCCTCTCAAACCATTTCCCAACTCAGGGCCTTCCGTTGATCCTAAGTCGCCCTGTTAGGCCTCTGGAGCGTGAAGATATATGTATATATTTTTGTATATATATATGTGTTTTTTTTAATTATTCCTGTTTCCTGGTCGGTTGTTTGGCATTGTGTTTTTTTGTTTTTTTTTTTTATTTGATTTCTTATCATGAATCGTTTGTGTCATCTATGCAATTTGAAACTGTGGAACTTTCAATCTTTCCTGCACTGCTCTGGTTATTGTGATAAAAACATTCATCTTGCCTGTGTAAAGCAATTTACTGAGTCTTACTTGTCTGATAGGGACATTCTTTTGAGAACCGATGATTCAAGCAAGCATGGATTAACATTTAAATGTAAAGATTGCACTAATTTGGATGACGGTGATCAGAGTTCTCCTCTCAACATGTCCATCGTTAATGACACCAACAACTCTCAAAATAACATTTATATGCTTGAAATACTCAATCTCGTCAAGACATTATATAGCGAAGTCAAAATATTAAGATCTGATAATAATGAGTTAAAAAGAGAATTAAATGAAATAAAATGTGCCTTGCCATCTGGCACTGCTGTGTTGGCGAAACAGGCATCTGGAAATGGCGCGAAAACTCGAGATCCTTATATACATTTAAGTAATGAAAAGGTGCCTGATCCTCTAAGGAGTACTATTAACAAAGCTGAGCTTGCATCAACTTCTTCTCAGGGTGAGATGATCGCGAATGCTGATCCCCATGGTCAGATTCATGTTGCATCTGATGACTTTACTCTTGTTACTAGTAAGCGGAAATCCAGAGCTGTTCCTCCTCTCCATGGTAGCAAGAGGTCTGATGCATTGAAGGTAGCAAGTAGAACGGCACCTAAAAAGGAGTTATTCGTGTCTAGATTGGATCCTTCTACCACAGCGCAGGACTTGGAGAGTTTCCTGTTAAATGATTTAAAACTTAAAACTGTTAAAATAACTAAACTTAAAACGAAATATCAGACCTATGCATCTTTCCATCTTCTGATTGACTCAAGCGATTTCAATAAGGCTCATCATGAGGATGTATGGCCGGAGGGTATTCTTATTAAACCCTTTTTAGGGAAGGTGAAATCTTCTGAACCAAAAAACGAGATAAATCAGGGGGGAGCAGTCTGCTAATTTATTATCAGAACGTGAGAGGACTCCGTACCAAATGTGAAGAATTTCTATTAAGATGCCATGAAGAAAATCCTAGAATAGTCTGCTTGTCTGAAACTTGGCTAAATCAAAACTTTCGAAATTCCGAAATATTTCCTGAAACATATACAGTCTACAGAAATGATCGTGATCCTCTTATTTCTGGTAGAGAGAGGGGTGGAGGAGTTCTGATAGCGGTAAATTCGTCTGGTTGGAGCTACTTCGTTCAGAGAATAACACCACTGGAGTGTGCCAACTCAGTATGGGTCAAGTTAAATGATAATAAGGGATCTATAATCTACATTTGTGCAGTTTATCTTCGACCAAATTCTCCTATTGAGGAGTATGAGAAATTTTACAACAACTTTGAACTCTTCAACTTCGAGGATGCCTCTAAAATTATTATTGCTGGTGATTTTAATCTCGACTTCTATGGAGTTGCTGATTCTTCTTCCTGTGGCCGATGTTCAAGATTGAAATTATTTATGGAATATAATGGACTTTTCTCGCTGAACAACGTAGTGAATAAATGTGGAAAAACACTTGATCTGGTATTGTGTAATTCGAGAGATGTATGTGTGGAAGAGAGTACATCTCCCCTGTCGAGGATTGATACCTTTCATCCGCCACTTACTATTGAACTCTGTAATTTAAATTCAGTTAATAACAACAAAAGAATTTTTCATTTGTCCAACCCTAAAAATCTAAGTTTTAATTTTAAAAAAGGTAACTTCGAACTGTTTTATAGATTTCTGTCTGTTATTGATTGGACTGTTTTGTATGCTGAAAAGGATGTTAATAGAGCAGTGGATATATTTTATGCTCTTGTACATAATTTATTGGAGCAATGTTTTCCAGTCAGGAAAATGTTCAGTTCAACTTATCCTAGTTGGTACAACCAAGCATTAATTAATAAAATTAAAAAAAAATCTAAATTGAGGAAAAAATTCAGAAAAAGGGGTAGAACTGTTGATAGGCTAGCTTTTGAGAGACTAAGAAGGGAAGTTCATATCATGAATAAATCTTTATATGTGAAATATATTAGGAAAATTGAACAAAATTTAAACTCAAATCCTAAATCATTTTGGAGTTTTATAAATAGCAAAAAAATCTTCACATTCAACGTGTGACCACTTTATAATCAATGATGTGGACACCACCAATACTAAAATGATTTGTGATGGTTTTGCTAATCACTTTCGCTCTGTATATAATAATAATAATAATGGTCGGCTATTCAATTCTTGTATTGGAAATTTCAAAGATTTTTATAATGTATTAAACTTAAGGGAAATTTCTATGTTTGATATAAAATCTGCAATATTAGATTTAAAATCTAAAAAATCTGTAGGTCACGATGGGATTCCTTCCTATGTGGTTAAAGGGTGTTGTGATCTTTTTCTTTTGCCTCTGTGTTATCTGTTCAACCTGTCTTTAAAATCTAGAATCTTCCCTGATCTTTGGAAACTGACTGCAATAATTCCTGTTTATAAAAAGGGGAACAGGAGTGTAGTGTCCAACTATAGGCCAATCGCACTTCTGTCTCCCTTTGCAAAAGTTTTTGAAACCATTATTTACAAACATGTCATGCATTATATTTTGAAATATTTTTCGGAGCATCAACATGGTTTCATTCCGAAAAGATCAGTGTTGACTAATCTGTCTGTTTTCACTGAATATGTTACTAATTGCCTTGATGACGGTCAACAGGTTGATTGTATATACCTTGACTTTTCCAAAGCTTTTGACTCTGTCAATCATGAAATACTCTATTCTAAGCTTAAACTTTATGGTATAAGTGATCCTATAAGTGATTTGTTGAACTCATATTTACAACAAAGAAGACAGTATGTTTTGTTTAAAAATCAAACCTCTTTTGAGTTTGTGGCAGATTCTGGGGTACCTCAGGGTTCGAAGCTGGGTCCACTACTCTTTAATTTGTATATTAATGATCTAACATACAAGATACATGGCTGCAAATTTCTTTTGTACGCCGATGATCTCAAAATTTTTTGTAAAATTGAAGATCCTGAGGACTGCGCGAAACTACATCGTGCACTAAGCTCTATACATGAGTGGTGTAATGAAAACTTGCTTCCTCTAAACTTGGATAAATGTGTAGTCTGTTCTTACACCAAAAAAAAATCTATTAACATCTGTAATTATTATATTAAAAATTCACTGGTGAGAAGGGTGGACTCGGTGAATGATCTTGGGGTTGTTTTTGATTCAGGTCTCTCATTTTTGGGTCATATTGAAGCAATTGTAAATAAAGCCTACAGGATGTTGGGATTGGTTAAGAGAAACTGTAGACATTTTAAAAATATGAAAACCCTGAAAACTTTGTACTTCTCCTTAATAAGGTCTCAACTAGAGTTTGTTCCCTTGATTTGGGATCCTATCTTTGCCGCTCAAATCGGTATGATTGGAGAGAGTGCAGAAAGTTTTTCTTAAATACTTATTTTTTGTGAAGTTTGGCCTTCCTGCTGTGCATGTCCCTTATGAACAACTTCTCGAAATGTTCGAGATTAATAGTTTATCTGAGAGGAGGAGTGACTCCATTTATAAGAACTTGTGCGACCTTTTGGGCGACCGCTGGGATTGTAGCGAATTGCTAGCTAAAATAGGCTTCAGAGTCCCAGCGTTCGCTCTGAGGTCGGGGTCACTCTTCTATCTCAGATCTAGTAGGACAAGAATGGGGGAAAGATCTCCCCATTTTTAAAATGATTTCTGAGTATGCAGTGAGAGAGACTAATATGTAGGCTTTTATGATGAGTGTGTGAATACATATGTATTATGCATATTTTATATTTCCTATGTATTTTTCTTTGTATTTGATATATGTATACATATATATATATATATTAATATATATGTGTTTTTTTGTATGTTTTGCGTTCCCATGTAACTGGACAGAATGTCTGT